>VDFB02203655.1:0-44491 GCA_007258455.2 Sequoia sempervirens
ATTCCAAACAATGCAAGAAAGGAGTGTAATCAGTAGCACATCAAGGTTATTATCAGGCCTTCAGTGCCCGACAACAATGTTAACTGGCAGGTCTTTGAGAGTGATGAGCAAATTCTACAATTTCTGCTTGAAGAGGACATGTTTACAACATCAAATCAGGATAAAATCAAACATCAGTACGAAGACCAGGTACTGCAATTAAAGAACAAAAAGTTGCCTAAGAGTTTGGTTACCTTAGAAAGTATTTTCAACTCTGATGATCAGACTAAAAGTAATAAATCCAATTTACTGGTTTAGCAATATCATTATGAGGACTTAGAAATTGCACCCAAGAGAAGCCTCAAGATAGAGAAAACAAACACTATTGCTAAAAAGCAATCTTTTCAGCAATTATTCCAAGAATTCATTGACATATTCGCCTAGGAATATGGATATTTGAAGGGATTTGATCCATGTCTCGCATGACATACAATAGAATTGGAGCCAACGGCCAAACCCATAAGACAAAAACAAAGGCCAGTTAATCCCAAACTGGAGCCATTAATGCAGAAAGAAGTCTTCAGACTTATAGAAAGTGGGATTATCTTTCCCATCAAGCATACTAGTTGGGTTGCAAATCTAGTTCCCGTCAGGAAGAAGGACAGAGAGCTTAGATTATGTGTAGACTTCAGATATTTGAACAAAGCTTCGTTAAAGGACAGGCACACTCTTCCGTCTATGGAGAAAATTCTTCAATGTGTGTCAGGTTCTAAACGTTTTTCTTTACTAGATGGATATTCTGGTTATAACCATATTTTGGTAAGGGAAGGAGATCAATTTAAAACTGCCTTCACCACAAAGTGGGGCACAATGGCGTATAGGAAAATTCCATTTGGTTTGTCCAACGCTGGAGAAACCTTCCAAAAGGCTATGGACATGGCCTTTAGCAACTTAATGTATAAGTTTGTCTTAGTATATCTTGACGAAATCACTGTCTATTCCAAGAAGACATCCGATCACATTGACCATTTGAGGCAGATTTTTTAATGTTGTCGGGAGTTTGGTATATCATTGAACCCCAAGAAATGTGTTTTCTCCGTTCATGAAGGAAAGCTTCTTGGGTATGTAGTATCTAGGAAGGGAATCACAGTCGATCCCAAGAGAGTGGCAGCAATCTTAGAGTTGCCTTTACCTCCACATAAGAAAGGACTTTAGAGTTTCATTGGTCATATTAATTTTGTCAGAAGATTTCTTCCTGATATAGTAGCCTTATTAAAGCCCCTTACAACTATGTTAAAAAAGAATGCAGAGTTCAGATGGACCCAAGAAGCAAGGGATAATTTTCAAAAGATCAAGGAGGCATTAGCTTCAGCCCCAACATTAGTTAACCTAGATTTCAGCAAGGATTTTACCTTGTATGCTTTTGGTAGTTTTGATGTAATTTTTGCAATCTTGGTATAGAAAAATGCGAAAGGGTTGGAACAACCCATTGCCTTTTTCAACAAGGGTTTGGAAGACTATGAGCAGAAGTATACCTTCGTAGAAAAACATGTGCTCGCTATTGTAAAAAGTTTGAAAAAATTTAGACATCTATTGTCTCATAACAAAGTTCATCTTCAGGTGGCACATTCAAGTGTGAAAGAATTTTTGCTCAGTAAAGATCTGAATGAAAAGTGGGCTGGATGGATCACAAGAGTTATGGAGTATGATGTGGATATTCAGGTCACTAAATTGGTGAGGGGAAAAGGTTTATGCCAACAGCTAGCTAACGAAGACGTTTCAACAATAGAGGATGAATGAGATTCAGTCTTGGTTAATGTTGGGACGATAGTTAATGAAGCTACCAGCTGGTTGTAGAAGATGTCACATTTTTTGAGAACCGGAGAATGTCCACATAATCTGAACAGAATGAAGAGGAGGTACTACCGACTTCAGTCTATTCCTTTTGTCTTGATTGATCATGTGTTACATAGGAAAGATCACAGTGGAGTACTGCTTAGGTGTGTTGATAATGATCAAGTGGATAAGATATTATATGAGTTCCATGACGGACCTTCTGGAGGTCTATATGCTGCAAGGACAACAACATATAAGATTTTAAGAGCAGGCTATTATTGGCCTGACTTGTTTAAGAATGCACATACGTATGTCAGAAGATGTTCCAAATGTGCCTTGTTTTCAGGCAAAGAAAGACTTGCCGCTTTGCCATTACAACCTATTCAGATAGAGCAACCATTTATGAAGTGGGGAATTGACTTCATAGGGGCAATTAACCCACCCTCAAGTGCAGGCCATCGCTGGATTATCACAGCAACAGATTACTTTACACGATAGACAAAAGCTTTGCCTCTGAAGGAAGCTAATGAAACAACAGTGTTGAATTTTTATGAAGACATGGTTTGTAGATTTGGAGTCCCAGATTCTATAATTTCTGACAATGCCTTGGAATTTGTTGGTTTGAAAGTGGTTGATTGGGCGTTGAGGAATGGAATATACTTGAATACAAGCTCCAACTATTATCCTTAGGGCAATGGACTTGCGGAGTCCACTAATAAAAATATGATTAACATTATCAAAAGGACGCTTCAAAGCAATCAGAGGGATTGGCATGCCAAGCTAAAGATTGCTCTTTGGACAGACATAATTACCCCTAAGAAGGTGATTGGGAACTCACTTTACATGTTGGTTTACGGTAAAGAGGCAAAATACCTATCTCTACTGAGTTGCCCGCCTTGGATATTGCCAGTCAGCTGGTCCTGTTTGAGCAGACTGACCCACTTGCCATAAGATATACTCAGCTGATGGAGCTAGAAGAAACTAGAAACAAGGCTATGAAGAATATGGAATGCCAACAAATCCTGACTAAAAGAACATTTGATAAGAAAACTAGATCAAGAAATTTCATGGTGGGAGATCTTGTGCTGAAATGGGATGTTCAAAAAAGCAAGTCGGGCCATCACACTAAGTTTG
The DNA here is from genome assembly GCA_007258455.2 of Sequoia sempervirens. Classification (NCBI taxonomy): domain Eukaryota; kingdom Viridiplantae; phylum Streptophyta; class Pinopsida; order Cupressales; family Cupressaceae; genus Sequoia; species Sequoia sempervirens. Next base: position 2,950 of record VDFB02203655.1, read on the forward strand.
ACAACATGTGGACGGGCCCATTTATCATCAAATACTGTAAAGAACACAATGCTTACCAACTAGCCACGACTGAAGGTGAAGTGCTTCCTATCCCAGTCAATGGGATACACCTCAAGCCTTGTTTTAAGGTTTGATAAGTCCCTCCATTGTACATATTAGGTTAGGTTTTATGTTTTTAATAAGTGCTTCTGCACTTTGGTTTGATTGTTGTTTCTTTCCCTAGGTGTTGTTCCAGCACAGTAAATAGTTTCTTTTTAGTTTCTCCTGTTTCGTCGGTTCTAGCAACTTGTTATGTTCTATGAATCTCAAGTGAGTTGCAGCCATGTGCAACTACTTTTGATTTTTTTTTGAGTTTTCCTAATGACTCCATGCCTAATGGAAAAGTTTTGGCTACTGGTTTTCCATGTTTAGCAGGAAAACATCCAGCAAAGGTCGCCAGAAATGTTACCTATTTTTTTCACCTACGACCTCAATCAGGCAGGGCAATCTATGTCTCAGGTGTTCATGAAGGCCAAATGGAGACATTTGCATCAAGGGTAAGATCATATATCTGATGTTATTTCATAGGGAGGTCTATTGGAAAGCCTCGCCTCAGTCAGATATGGCATAAAACTCATCAAAGAAGAAAGTCGGTAAGACCCTCCTGACCTCTTACCGACTAGCAGTGCGTTCTATTTGTTTGAATACACCAGTCGCCAGGACTTTCGGGTCACCATGAGTCTTTATGTATCTCTCCGCTTGGGATGTCTCGCCGACAGTAGCTCACAAGGTTGGCACCGTAGGGAATGGTTGCTTTTGGTGAGAGGTCTCAGCGACCATGAAGTGTCTCGCTGAAGGGAATTTTCTTCAGCATAAGGTCCTGCAGAAAGATGGAAGTCTCGACTAAGGGAGGCGCCATCAATGTAATGTCTTGCCAACCTGCTAGTGTCCTGTTGAGGTGTTCTTAGTTCACCAAAGGTTTTGCCTTTGGAATGGGGTCTCACCGATAGCGTAAAGTCTTGCCGAGAGGGATTGATATCGGCGTAATATCTCACTGAAGGCCGAGGGTCTCACCGAAGAAATAGGAGCTCAGGGAGATATCTCAGCGACTAATGAAGGTCTCGGCGAAAAGAAATGTCATCGCGAAGACAGATGGGCCTCGCTGTAACATCTTAGTGACCCCAGGAAGTCTCGCCGAAGAGGATTGCCTTCGGCATAATGTCTGGCCAACCCGGGGAGGTCTTTCTGATGTGGAGAGTGGTGGTCCCAGTGGAGGGTCTCGGTGACAGGGGCTAGCGAAGGGGTAAAGTCTCACCGACAGGGTGGACTCTTGCTGAAGTGAAGCAGCATTGGCGAAATGTTTTGAGCTTGGCACAAGGTCTTGCCATCTCGCCGAAGCGAAAGGGATTCCCTTTGGGGAGATGTCTTGCCGATTGAGTGATGTTTCCCTGAGAAGAAAGTAAGCTCTCACTGAAACAAGGTAGCTTCGGCATGATGTCTTTCCGACCCGATGGGGGTCTGGCCGAATGAAGTGAGCTCGGGGAGAGAAAGGGAGCTCGCTATGGGGTCTTGTCGAGAGAATAGTGTCTCATCGATAGGGAGATGGTTGCGGTGGGACTCATTGCCAAGAGGGGGAGTTCGACAGGAAGTCTCGCCGACAATGTGAAGTCTTGCCAATAGCGATCAACTTGCCATGGAAAAGGATATCAATAGGGCTCTTAGCGTTCGCTATGACATCCTGCCGACTAAAGATCTCTTGCTAACCCGATGTGTCTCTAACGATAGTCTGGGCGATGATGAGGGCGAGATCGGTATGACTTTTGCATTCGATATAGGGTCTTTTCGACTGTCGCGTGTCATTGTGATAGCTGCTACGAGGAGTACTCGCATCGGGGAGACACGATTAGTGTCTCACCGACATGCGATTCTGATGAAGCAACCTTTGATCGTCTGGGAATCTAAGTGGCATGAGTTCAACCAATCTGAAGGAACTAAAGGCGAACCATCAGTCGTTTGACTATTTTTTACTCCCCCTGTGAACGAGACCAACAGAGCATGAATGACACAAACTTTTCCTGAGACCAAAGGCGATGGAGTAGCTCAGAGACCAAAGGGAATCTATGAATTTTGCATTCGATATAGGGTCTTGCTGACTGTCACGTGTCATGCTGATAGCTGCTACGAGAAGTACTTGCATCGAGGAGACACGATTAGTGTCTCACCGACATGCGATTCTGATGAAGCAACCTTTGATCGTTTGGGAATCTACGTGGCATGAGTTCAACCAATCTAAAGGAACTAAAGGTGAACCATCAACCGTTTGACTATTTTTGACTCCCCCTGTGAACGAGACCAACAGAGCATGAATGACACAAACTTTTCCTGAGACCAAAGGCGATGGAGTAGCTCAGAGATCGATGGTGTCAAGATCTAAATGAAGAAGTTTGAAGCTGTTTGCAGGGAAAGTCAACCTACAGAAAGGTCTTGAGCAGAAAGAAGGCCGAAAGAAGGAGAAGCCGTCAGTCTCAGGGACAGTTGTGAGGTCTGCTGGCAAGAGGCAGATTGATATTAATGGTAACATTGAAGGGGCATTCAAGGCAACTCTTCAAGGAAGTTCAAGAGTGGACACGAAGGCCAGAGGTCAGCACATTAAATGTGTTGCAAAAGATCTCTGGAGTCCATTCCTAGAGCGACTCTTCATTGACATGAACAACGGGACGCAACATTAACTTCAATTTTAAAAAAAGATCTAAGGGCGGATCTTTTCTGAAGGATGATATTTTGTAAACCCTAAAATAAAGGGGGCGATACTTTTAGTTTTGGTATATATGGCATTTTTTTCCTTTTTTGTAGGGAGTTCTTACCTGGTACTTTTTCTACTTTTGTAACTTGTGGAGTTCTTTGCAGAAGAGAGGCTTTGTTTTGTAACTCATGACAGGCATGTATATCAGTGTTCACCATTGAAATCAATGAGTATAAACGATTTACCTTTTCAATCCCTCTATTAAATTGTGTGCATTTGTATAATTGATGAAACTGTTTGTGAAACTGTATGATTCCTTGTGGTTATGTCTTATTTCAGCACCTTTCCGTAGAGAAAATATGTATTTTGCAGGTTGTGAAATGTGTTATAATGCAGTACTCTCTAGTTGTGAAGTTGTTTCTTCCTTCTAGGAGTGTAGCCATATGAACCTTTTCATGAAATGTTTATGCAGAAAACATATGTGATTGAGTTGTGTTCAACTAAGCTTTTGTCATTGACTAAATTGTGTGTGTAAACTGTGTTATATGTACTCTTAGTAAATTTTGGTGTATCACCGTAGAGATAGTGTTTTCATTAGTTTTAATATATTCTCCTTCTCCCCTTTTTCATTTACAAAATCAGTAGTTAGGTGACACCATAGGAAGTCGGCCTTCTCCGGAGGTTGACCTCTGTTTACAAGAAACCCAGATCTTTAGAGGTCTTCCCATGTTACACTGAGGTGTTGAACATTAGGTGATAACAGGTGCCATCCCCAATATCAACAAAACCTTTCCCAATTACATCCATGTATGTATTGTTTCCCATCAAAATAGGTGGCATAATACAAGGCTTAAAAGAAAGCATAGATTGTGTATAAGGCATATGATGAGAAGCTCCAGAATCTAGGAGCCATCTCCCTGATCCAAGACCTATAGAAGCACAAAGAGCTTTACGTTTTGATTTACTCTCCACTATAGTATGGCATTTTTCTTTATTAGATTCTGAATGTTTTGAATTTTTGGAATTAGAAGAAGTTGAATCAACCATTCGAGAAGGTAAATTGATTTTGTTCTTCTCAAGAAGATGTTTTAATTCATCAATATCCTTCTTATAACAAGAATGTTCTTCATGTCCACTCCTCTTGCAATATGCACAAGTGGGCTTCTCCTTCTTAGATGAATCCTCTTTTGAAGAGAATTTAGAGTCTAATTTAAAAGTAGATGAAGATTGATCTGAATCTTTCTTTCTATCTCCTTGGTTCTTTTGTTTCTTGTTTTGCTTATTAGTTCCTTTTTTTGTAGTCAATGCATGAGACTTGGAAGATTTAATAATTCCCATTTGAACCAATTTATCTTGCTCCTATGTGAGATCAATTGCAAACTAATCTAGAGAAGGCATAGTAAATCCTTTTCCTAAGGCTCTTTTCATTGCATGAAATGTAGAAACAAACACTGCATAATCTGTACCAAGTTTGGAAATAATGCTTAAAATCAATTGAGTCATCCTTTTTAATTCTACATTGCTCTAACTGTAATCTTATGGCATTCAACTTAGTAAAGAAATCCCGAATGATGTCAAAGTTGCATGGACTCAATCCTATGAGCTCATTCTCCAATGAATGTGCTCTCAAATCATCTTGTTTACCAAAGAGAATATTCAAAGTATTCCACACTTCATTTGGTGATTTTGCAGACATAATATGAAAACGTAGTTTAGAAGATATAACCATGCATAAGGTGCCAAAAGCTTCATCACATTTGTTAAACCATTTAGGATTTTCTTCATCCTCTATAGGTTCCTTATCAATACCCATTATTATTCTATACAATTTTAACTTTCTTAAGTGAAGTTCCATTGCATTTTTCTACTCCAAGTAGTTGTATGGTGTGAGTAGAGGAATTGTTTTATCCATTTTAGATTGTTGTTGCAATGTAAGAGAATGCAAGAAGGAGAACACACAGAGAGACACCCCCCCTTTTTCACACAATGAAGAATCCCCCCAAAAAAAAATGATTTGGCACTTTATAAATCAATGTGTTTACAATGTTGGAACTTTGTTTTCTAGAGTTTTACAATGTCCAAGAATGGACTCATAATATTGAAATTAGAATAAAATATTAGAATGAGAACCTAAAAATAGCACCAATGTGTAGTGCTAAGAAAAACATTCACTTTAAAAAAAAAATCACCTTGATCTAAGGTCGTATGTGAAAGTTACATCCGTTTGAAGTCCAAAAAATGAGGATTGTCCTTTAGATCTGATGAAAAAATTATTTTTTTGAAAAATTAGGATCACTTGAGCAAAAAAAAAATCACACCACTACAAAGAGCATGAAATTTTACCTTAAATAAAAAAAATTACACACAAAAAGGCCTCTGTATGATTGAGAACGGGCCCTCCGAAGTTCGGATGCAAAAGGAAAAACTCCAACTAGGAGGGGGTCAAGTTTGAAAAAAATCAACCTCCGCCAAATTTAGCCAAGGTGCTGCTAAATTTTGAATGCTGCAAAATTTGGTTGCTAATTTTGACAGGACTAGGTCAAATCCTTGGCACAAAGGTTGAGGGCGAAGGTACAAGTATAGTATGTTGGTACAACTGAGAATTTAATATTGTTTTTTGTTTTTGAAATTTTATTTTTTTTGAAATTTATAATAAATATTAAGAACTTTTGAATTTTTTCATAAAAAGTTCTTTTTTAAAACTTTGGGTGCCCTTGCTATACCCTGTAGTGCGGGTACTGATGGTATCCTGTGGGTATTGGGGCTGACAGAGGTACATGGTACCCTGTCGGTACCCTTTAAATTTTAAATTTTTATTTTTTTGCTTTTAATTTTTTTAAAAACTTTTATATTCAAACTTTACATATATATTTTGAGATTTGTGTTGTACCATTCGCAGCTGGGGTCGTACGGCTCTATCTGCAATTTTTTTTGCCTCAAATTTGACTTTCTCCAAAATCGATGAATTGACAATTGATCTTTAGGTTTTGATGCCTTCTGAACGCGATGGTGAGGTCTGTTTGGGCTGAAAATGCATTGATTTGATGACTACCTTATCGAACCTCTCAAAAACCCTCTTTCTTAAACCCTTCACAGATCATGCATCTGGTGTCCAATTTGGACGAAATAGAAGCCTAATTTGACTTTTCTGGCTACTCTAAACTCAATGGTGAGCTCAGAATGGCTTCAGGAAGCTCCAAAATACCTGTAATAAAATGCAATAGAAAGGAATCCCCCCTCGAAATTGAGATCTCTATCAAGTGTTTCTGATTCTCCAGGTCATCATAGGGTGCAAGAGAAAAACATACTTTGCTTTCAAGAATGGATTGGAGAAACTGCTAACCCTTAGCTCACAACTAGCTCTGATACCATTTTAGATTTGGTCGTGAAACCACCCAAGATCAAAATGATTGAAAGAAAGCAAGAAAAGAGATCTAGAGATGAATAAACTCAACACTCCCTTGGCATTGAATTAGTATTCCATATTACTAGCCAAGGAGAGGGGTGAGTGTTGTTTATATAGAAAAATATTGGCAGATAATTCCAAGAGGAGTAATAACTCTCAAGTGCCTATAATAGGTGGGAGTTTTACCTACTTGGTAAATGCCTGATTACATGGTTATGCCTACTCAAGTAAAGACAAAAAATGGTTATAAGAGGTGGCATAAGAATCCAAAAGAGGGTGTGAGTCTCAACTACCCAAAGGTGGGTATGAGTGACACATGTGATTGATGGATGCCACATGTCCTCATCCTAACCATTCTAATATAACCTAAGGAAGCTTAATAATGTGTGTAGGAAATATAAATATTCCCTAACATAAGGAAAATAAAAAAACCTACACTAACAGTATATGTATATATATGTATGTATGTATGTATGTATGTATACATATACATTTGTATATACATAAATGTATACATATACATACATATATACATATATCTATTTTGCTACTATTCTTCATTTCAGTAAAATAAATATTGTAGGTTTTTTGGTGCCATAGATAAATTTGGGGGTGTTATCTTTTTCATAGGTTCTGCTTCATCAATTCAGCCAGGTAAATATGTATAACATATAAATACATATACATATATGTATATGTATATATATGTTTATACAATTATATTTTGTTGTTCTTCAATTTAGTCATATAAATATTGTTGTTTTGTTCATGTGTCACTCCTTGTGAATCGTCCAAGATAGGATGCACATGTTTCGACACCTCTCCCCTATGCAATAACTAGATGCAGTATTTGGAAAACATCAATATTGTAAAACTTGTTGCAACAATCATCCAATTATTTTTGAATGGTAGACTGCAACATAGTTGAACACATATATAATTTTGAAAACCATGTTTTCCTATTGCTACCACCTCAAAGGAAGGTATATTGTCATGTGGAAAATGATTGAACTATTGTTGGAACTACAATTATATGCCTATATGATGAAAAATTTATTAACAAGGACGTGTTCATTGATAGGGCCAATTACTTTATGGGATAAAGTCTTATTTCTATCATTTTGTTTGTTAAGATGGACTGAAGTGTTATTCTTATGCTTATGTTTGGGATGGCAGACACAAGTGACATGGATGAATGGATTTTGGTAATTTTTGCATTCAATAATGATTTAGGGAGACTTGATTTTCCCTATGCATTTCTAATGGTAACCTATGTTGCATTTGTCCACAATTCCCTTTGAATTGTGAAGTGCTATATAGGCGAGCATGAAAGGTCTTCAGAAAACCAAGTCCCCTAAATACATGTTGTAACAAAGTAGAAATGTTGAATATTTTTCTATGGCAATACATGTTGATATTTGCAATAAAATATTGGCATAGTGCTAATGCCTAGACAATGTGAAAATGATTCATGTACATAGATATATATGTATACACATAATCATGCACAACAAATTGGGAACTACTATTAACATTGTATACAAGGGAAACACAACAATTAATTAGGAATTTTGTGCAGCATGTTGTGGAGGTAATATGAAGAGATGTGCATTAAACATGTCTGTATAGAAGAATTGGCAGGGGCGGTGGCTAATTAATGCAATCAAGTGGATAGAAAGGGTGACAAATTGTTACTCTTTAATGGTTATCTATGCCACTTAAAAAAGCTACAATAGTTGCATGACTAAATTGAATCACAAAAACAAAATAGATATGTATAAATAGGTATATACTTATACATACATGCATACATGTCCATATATGCACGCGCACACACACACACACACACACATATAACCTATTCAAAAGAGGACACCCCCAAATTTATCTACATCACCTAAAAAAGCTACAATAGTTGCATTCTTGAATTGATGAAGTAGAACCTATGAAAAAGATAACACCCCTAAATTTATCAATAACACCTAAAAAAGCTACAATAGTTGATGACTAAATTGATGAAGCATAACCTATGAACAAGATAACACCCCCAAATTTATCTGTCACCTAAAAAAGCTACAAAAGTTGCATGATTGAATTGATGAATCATAACCTATGTAAAAAAGAACACCCCCAAATTTATCTAAGACACCAAAAAAATGAACAATAGTTGCATGAATAAATTGATGTAGCACAACCTATGAAAAATATAGAACCCCCAAATTAATCAATGACATCTAAAAAAGCTACAATAGTTGCATTCCTAAATTGATGAAGAAGAACTATGAGAAAGATAACACCACCAAATTAATCAATGACACTAGGTAAAAAAACTACAATAGTTGCATTCCTGAATTGAAGAAGCAGAACCTATGAAAAAGATAACACCCCCAAATTTATCAATGACACCTAAAAAAGCTACAATAGTTGATGATTGAATTGATGAAGCAAAACTTATGAACAAAATAACACCCCCAAATTTCTCTATGCCACCTAAAAAAGCTACAATAGTTGCATGAGTGAATTGATGAATCATAACCTATGCAAAAGAGAACACCCCAAATTTATCTAAGGCACCAAAAAAACTAACAATAGTTGCATGATTGAATTGATGTAGAAAAACCTATGAAAAAGATACCACCCCCAAATTAATTAATTTCACCTAAAAAAGCTATAATAGTTGCATTCCTGAATTGATGAAGAAGAACCTATGAGAAAGATAACACCCCCAAATTAATCAATGACACCTAAAAAAGCTACAATAGTTACATTCCTGAATTGATGAAGCAAGACCTATGAAAAAGATAACACCCCCAAATTTATCAATGACACCTAAAAAGCTACAATAGTTGATGACTGAATTGATGAAGCAAAACCTATTAACAAGATAACACCCCCAAATTTCTCTGTCACCTAAAAAAGCTACAATAGTTGCATGAGTAAATTGATGAATCATAAACTATGCAAAAGAGAACACCCCCAAATTTATCTATGTCGCTTTAAAATGCTACAGTTGCATGAGTGAATTGATGAATCATAACCTATGCAAAAGAGAATACCCTCAATTTTATCTAAGGCACCAAAAAAGCCAACAATAGTTACATGACTTAATTGATGTAGCAGAACCTATGAAAAAGATAACACCCCCAAATTTATCCATGCCACCAAAAAAAGCTACAATAGTTGCATGATTGAATTGATGAAGCAGAACCAATGAAAAAGAGAAGACCCCCAAATTTTTAAAGACAAAAAAACCAATAATAGTTGCATGATTGAATTGATGAAGCATAACTTATGAAAAATAGAACACCCACAAATTTATCCATGCCACCTAAAAAATATACAATACTTGCATGAGTGAATTGATGAAGCATAACCTATGCAAAGGAGAACACCCCAAATTTATCTAAGGCCTCCAAAATAACCAACAATAGTTGCATGACTGAATTGATGTAGTAGAACCTATGAAAAGGTAACAACCCCAAATTTATCAATAACATCTAAAAAAACTACATCAGTTGCATGACTGAATTGACGAAGTAGAACCAATGGAAAAGAGAACACCCCCAAATTTATCCAAGGCACCAAAAAAACCAATGAAAAAAAGAACACCCCCCGAATTTATGTAAAGCACAAAAAATAACAATAGTTGGTTTTTATGAACACTATAAACACTGTGTTCATAAACACACTAAAGCAAAATATAAGGCAAAGGGATGGAAAACAATAAGTCAGAGCTTAATAGATCTCATATCTTAAAGGCATGTACAACATAAACATACTCACAATTTTTTTTTTGGGAACCACACTTACATTTTATAGCAGAGAAACACAACTGTTTAACTATGACTATAATGATTGCAATATAAACCATAGGGAAATACAACTGCTAACCTAAGGTTGTAATTGCTGTAATGAAGAACAACATAAAGCATACGAATGGAAAATAGTAAAAGTTTAACAAATCTCACATCTTTTGTGCATGACCAACTCATTAACAGGCATAGATTATTGTGAAGTTATATTTTGGTTTATATTTTGCATGACTGAATTGATGAAGCAGAACCTATGAAAAAGAGAACACCCTCAAATTTATCCATGGCACCTAGGAAGGATACTAATTTTTTTTGAATAATTGATGAAAAATATAACACCCCAAAATTTATCTATGGCATCAAAATAACCTACAATATTTAACTCACTGAATAGATGAAACAAAACCTAATAAAAAGAGAAACCCACAAATTTATCCATGGCACTAACAAAACCAAAAATACTATCCTGAATAAATTGATGAAGCAAAACCTATAAAAAATAGAACACCCCCAAAATTATCCATGGCATGTAAGAGAACAATATTTATTTGACTCAATTGATGTATTAGAACCTATGAAAAATAGAACACCCCCACATTTATCTACGACACCCCAAAAAACCTACAATATTTACGTAATTGAATTGATTAAGCAGAATCTATGAAAAAGATAACACCCCCAAATTTATCTATATTGTCCAAAAACCTACAATATTAATTCGACACTTATGATTGGTTTATGAAACAAAACATATGAAACATAGAACACACAAACTACTATATTATGACATCAAAGAAAACCTATAACATTTACCAAACTGAAAGATAATGCAGAACCTATGAAAAAGAGAACACCCTCAAATTTATTTATGGTGCCGAGCAAGTAGACAAATATTATCATACCTAAACCTAAAACCCAAAACCCATGAAAAAGATAACAAACATAAATTTATCTTTGCAAACGTTAAAAACAACATTTTTCTGACTAAAAATATGAAGTGAAATCTATGAAATAGAGAACAAACCCAAATTTATCTATGGCACCAAAAAAACCAACAATATTATTTGTTATTGTAATGAAAAACAACAAACCCATATTAAAAGACAACGATGCTTGAACAAAAGATTAATTTCCACAGTTTAGTGTGTTTATGAACACAATATTTATAGTGTTCATAAACACCACAAACTTCTTACAAAAACACCCAAGAAAGTCTACAAATACACCACAACGAAATTTGCAAACACACCACAACAAAGTCTGCAAACAACTTAAAAAATGAAAAAAACATAAAAATGCCGAGGCCTTAGTGAAATTTAGCTCACCTGGGTCGAATGGAGGTTGCAGACAAATCGGAGGTGTTGTCTAGAGCCCACAACCACCTTCCTGCAAGAAGATTTGCATGCAAACCCATTAAACAACTTTGTTTGAGGAAATGGAGAAAGGAAAACAACAAATAAAATGCACATTGAAGTTGCAAGTTTACCTGCATGGTTAAGTTTCGATGAATGTGTAAGAACCTTGCAATTGCGTTGAACAACATGGGAGATTGCATGGCGGAGCTTGAAGGCATGGAGCTATTGGAGACTTCTAGTAATTGGTGCCTAGTTGCAGTGACATTTAGCTCCGGGCGTAGCATGTTGTGGTGGCGGGATTGAAGTTGCAGAGACCGAAAGTGAACATGTTTTGGCTTGTATGTGAAGAATAGTCGAGAAGATGGTAGGTTGAAAGGGGAGAAAGTTGGCAAGTTGTGCAAGGCACTGGGAGCATTGAATGCATAAAGACTCATATTTTGTGCGGGATGACATGGAAGTAATATGAGGGGATGCACATTAAACATGACTGTACAAAAGAATTGGCGGGGGCGACGAATGATTAATGCAAGCTAGTGGAGTGAAAGGGTGGTGGATTGTATTTTGGCAACATGGCAATCCGACCACTTTGGATGTTGTGCCATGCACCAAGTGAAGGTGGGACCGTCCACGTATTGGTCACATGACGAAAAATTAGTTTTTTTGACACATTGGCCAAATCGCATAATTACACGTATCAATTGCAATTAAAATAAAAATAAAAATAAAATGATTTGTTTATTTTTAAAACTCTTTAATTTATTGATTGAAGTTGCAATTTTTTTTTATAGGTCCATGTGGCATTGCACATGAATCATTGAAATTAGGGTGCGCACGTTCCGACCCCCCTCCCTTATAATATCTGAGAGTTGCTTTTTTAAACAATGGATTGAATTTTTTTTTAAACTTTTGATGTAAGGTATAACTTTAGGTCGTGATCCCATATCAAAAATACAAATATTTTATAGGATTAGCTTTCACTTAGTGAATTTTTCGAAGTAAACCTTCCTAGATTGTAAAGAAGTTTGGGAAGAGAGGGTTTGTATCTTTTGTGCAGTAGGGCAAGGGAAAACAAAAAAACATGTTATCCTAGATTGTAAAGCTTACATGACATCAGAGGAAGCTACATAAGTGGGTTAACAATTGCAAATTTTCAAGATTTATTCAGCATGGAATGAATGCGCAGAATAGGAGAGCTCATTATCAAACTAAACAATAAACAACAAGAGAACACTTCACAATGCTAAAATAGTAGGGGATACTATCCCATAGGCTTTCTTTTGACCTGAGTACCTTAAAAGTCTTCTATTCTATTGCATATTCCCCTTAATCATGAATTTGTATAAGGAGAGTTAATTGGACAGATTGTGAGGTGCGAATTTGTCATGTCTATTTTTACCGTACCTAGTTCCCGTCTGAGTTTCAGCTCGCCTGCCTACGCCTTTTGTCTTTCAAGTACACACAAGCGGGCTGCACATAGGCAGAGGAACATTCAAGTCATTCAATGTGGAGGGAGGATAAGGGTAGAGGATGACCTCTCTGCACTTCTACAGGTCCAAATTTATTAGCTAATATGCAATCCTTTACTAGGTAGTCCAATCTTTATCATTTTTCTTCTCAGCATGCATGGTGCCGTATAGTTGATGATTTATACGAGGTGAAACATCATTGGGGTTACTTATCATTACTGTTCTCACGAATGATGCAAACCCACAAATGCTATGGATTAAAACACCAGTTATTAATAATAAACGTCAGATTTTCACAGTCCGTTTATTCAAGCTGCATAGCACTCCATAACCTATTATGAGGATAATAAGCAAATAATTGAGAAACTATTTATGTTTACATTCCAAATTATTTCAGCTCAGGCTCCAAAACAGTCCAAATGGCCTGACGAGTAAAAACTCTCTGAAAAGGGAAGTGCGTATGAATCATGACACGGCATTCTTGGATTAATTGTGCAACAAGGGCTTCATTACATGATAATATTTCAATTATGTCTTTTGTGAGTCTAGTGAGATGGCCACTTAGCTGTCCAAGCAAATTTATTCCCCGGATTCTCCTGTTGCTTTTGGCTAAGGATTTTGAACTGTTGATCTTGGTAATCATTATAAGTTTTCTGGTTGTTGATAAGTGATCATATTCCGGTTAAACTATTTAAACTCAGAAATAAGCATTACTAACTCTTCAATTGGTGATAGGAAAGTGTCAATCCGAGTCAAGAAGGTTATTCTTCGGGCCTTCCTAAAGTTCTCAGACTGATGCAAATCAAAGATCGGGTACCCACTTAAAGTCAACCAATCCTTGCAGCCTATTACTATCTTACACAATTTCACAATGAAAACAAAAACACAGAACAAAAGCGTCTACACTTTATTATATTGAACTTCAAGAATAATTACAATTTCAAAATCTGCAACCACAAACACATACGGCCTCCTTCTTCACTATGCAGAAAATCATCTGTATCAAACTTCAACACTGCTTTCACAAAATGTTATTTTTGCTGTTTTAAGAAAAAATCTTTCAACTCCATCTTCAACGCAGCTCCCTCTCCTCCTTTCCTTTCATCTTTTTCAAAACAATGTATCTCTTCCCTTAACCTCCACGCAGCTCCAATAATGTTTATTTGCTGATATTAAAAGGCCCCAAAAATGGTCGGCCTCTTCCATATTCCCACGCCTCTCTTCTTCTTTTTCACGCCCCACTTTTCCACTCCTTTTCTACGCCACTTCTTTTCTATTTTCCCACCCCTCCTCATAATTGCAGATTTCTATCTTTAAAATTAAAGGAAATAAAATCCTCATAAAGGAGGGCGCCACCATGATTTTTAACACCTCCAGCCGCCTGTACATCAACATTAAAGTTTACCACTATCATTAGCTGTCACTATGCGAAAATAAGAAAACCAATTACCACCAGCATCACACAGGAAAAATAGCACATGCTATTATGAAACTGCCCATGCTATATTAAGGAAGTCGTCTTACAGGTCATCACCAGATTTAGAAAACATGTCTCTTGCTAGATGCTCCTATATCACAGACCAATTAGCAAACCTGTCCCAAAGATTGATAAAGATTATATATTGATAGCCTACTCTTATCAAGTCCACTTTGTAGGCATTTTTTTCACATTCTGCTGAAATTTTGCATTTTAGCTCTCAGTTGTATATACAGTCATGGTTTCTGTCTCTAAGTTGCAAGTTGACCATTTGTTTCCGGTTCCATGGATGGTGTTTAGGGTGGTTACCGTAATATTTTGAAAGATATTAAATTGAATCTTCCTATTATTTTATACTTGGTGAGCTCCTTGTCAAAGAAGGCTTCCCTCATTTTCACTTACAAGTTACAACAATGGATAGCTATAACAAATTAGATTTTTCGACAGTGAATTTGATATTTGGTTTAAGGGAAGTAAGTTGGTGATTCTCATTCTCTATGTCAATGACTTATTTCTCATTGGAAATGGTGAAAATACAGTAGGGGTTGAAGGAACTAAAAGATGCGTTTGAGATAATGTATCTTGGACTTCTTCACTATTACTTGGGAATTGAGGTAATATAGCCCAGGATCAGAAGGTTTCAAAATTTTCATCTTCCAAAGGAAGAACATTTTAGAATTATTAAATAAGTTCAGCATGCATTTTTGTAAATTTGATCTAAAATCAATGGAGGCTAACTTGAAATTGTCCAAGGAGCTTTTGCTGATGGCACCAAGTATGGATTGCTTGTTGGTAGTGTGATATACTTGATGACTACCATGCCAGCTATTTGCTTCATAATATGCATACTATTCAGATTCATGCATGACCTCATAGATAGTCACTAACAAAGAGGCCACTAACAAAGAGGCCAAATGTCATGTCCCCTTCTCAGTGACATCTCTCGGAGCACAGGATTAGCTTATCATACGACCCTCGTAGGCTGATAGACTGGATAGAGGGTCACGTTGGAGCTTGGCTCAGCTTCAGTTGGCAGAGTTTGATCAGTTGGCTTTCGTTTGGGCTCGATCGGACACTTTTTGCATAAGTTGCTATTTTTAGCAGTTTTTGGCAGTCAGAGTGGGACCCTTGCTATTTTTAGCAGTATGGATGAATTAGGTTCAGAATCACTTCTTCAGTCGACAGCTTCAGACGGCTCGAGCATCGGGTTAATATTGAAGGAGATATTAATATTTAATTGAATTAATTAAATATTAATTATTTGAAGATTATAATATAAAGTTATAATATTTTATTATAACTTAAGTGATTTCTGTTAAGGGGGTCGTCCATCATCAGAAGGGGGCCAGTTGGTGATTAAATTTATAATAAAATATTTGAGCTGAGACTATTGAACAATTAAAATGAAAAGTTCGAAATATTTTAATGATTCCCTATTATGGTGGAAATCGCACTTTTGAAGGTTATAGTGCATTTGCCTTGGGATTCGAGCCATTATGCATATAGAGTTATTGAAATTGATCAAGTTTGGTCTGAGCAAGAAGCTTTAGGGTTTCAGTCTCGAATTCATTGGGGAACGAGCCATCTCCATTGAAAGTAGTTCAGAGGGTGTGAGATATCACCTGATCTATTGCCAGTTGAGAGATTTCTTCATCTAGAGGAAATTACAGAGCTTCATAGTGATTCAATCTTCAGAGCTTTTGTCAGGGTTTTCATTTAGAAGGCAGTTGTTCATCAAGGCGCATCATACTTAAGGGTTTGGCACTGTTTTCAAGAAGCCGTACCTTTGTACCTGTTGTTTCTGACATAGCCGTACCTGTACCAGGTCGTACCATCCATCAAAAGGGCGGATCTTCAAGGGCAAACAAAACGCCTTACTTTCAGGCTTTCTATCTTCACCATTGGAGGCGCCTCAGTGTCTGGAGCAGTCTGCAATCACGAGACAGAGGGAGAAGGAAGAATTTAATGCAGCCGTACCAGTTTTCAGTCATCTACAGCTTGCTGCAAAAATCAGGTTCTTTAATAATATGTTGGCGTAAAATCTAACACCTCTGGAGTGCAGGTTTGTACGGACAGCTATGTACACTACGCAATGAGTGCTCTTCAAATTAGGAGGGGAAGCTCCCTCGTTGTGCTGGAATACATGGAAAAGAAAAGTAATCTAAGTCCTATCTTTTTGTTCTCATTTTGGAAGAGGCACAAGGTTAAGAAAACCAAGAGCGTTGCAGCTAAGGATTTTACGGTTTCGGATCATTAACTACAACTAAGCTAACTACTTTAAATCTATCGTTTCCTCAAAACAGAGCATGAGGAAATGGGCGGGGATGATTATAGGCGATAAACGTGTTTAGATTCTCTACTTGAAGGCAAGGTGGCGCAACTATCATCTCAATCTAAACAAGCTTATTGGGCACAAACAGATTTAAGAATTTACCATGACGATCTTATGAAACCCTATGTGGCATAACACTTGATCGAAATAGTAAAGACTTCACAAACAACTTTATCACCACAATCTCACGAAACCCTATGTGGCATAACCCTTGATTATAATGATAAAGATTCACAAAACAGATTTATCACCGTAATTTCTCGAAACCCTGTGTGGCATAACGATTGATCACAATGGTAAATATACATAAAACAGATTTATCATCTCAATCTCTTGAAACCCTATGTGGCATAACAATTGACCTCAATGGTAAATATGCACAAAACAGAAAGAATTCACCATTACAATCTCTTGAAACCCTATGTGGCATAACAATTAATCGTAATAGCGAAGACACATGAACAAATACCAAAAGAGCAATATTGAGGGCAAGGTAGGCGCAGCATATATTTCTCTCTCAAGCAAAAGTTAATTACAAATGAGCAAAGCTCTTATTTATATACATCAAGGTGTAGGGAACCCTAAAATCACCTTGAGTCATCTACAGTCTTGCAATGCATGCAAGATTTGCTGCCAAACCCTAATGAAGTAAACTATCTTGATCAACTGGAAAGCTACATCGGTTCGAAACATCTAATCTAAAAATGGACTATTGTGCAAGCATGCACGTCCTTATTGAAAGCATGTTAACTGGAAGACTACCATCAGTTAACGAAAAACCCTAAAAGAAACTCCAAGTGAACAAAGCTTATCTCAGAATAGATATGCATGTGATGACAACATCGAGTTAACTTGAAAGGGTAACGCCAAGTTAACTCCTGTGCGTAATGTCTATCCTGAGAGGTGGGAACTGAAGTCTACTGGTCGTGATCTCGAACAATCAATCCCTCAATGAGATTGTTAACTGCATCAGCATCTGAATGGCGGCAACTTGAGCAATCTTGGCAATCTTTGCACACTCAACCTAGCATTTCACTAACTGGCAACTTTGGCGGCTCCGTAACTGAAGTGATGGCCATTATCTCTTCTGCGGCTAGATACAAATCGGTCTCAGCTTTTTAACGAAATCATGAATTAAGACCGATTTGGTCTTGAACTCAGTCTGTCTACACTATACTCTGTAAAACTCGCCGTTACGTGACTATATTCGACAACTTTTAAAATACCACTGGGGAGGGCTAATAATAGCCCTATCGAAGGTCAGTTTTTCAGCGAAAATCGAGATATGGGTTTTGTCGGAAGAAGATTCTAAGACAACCCGAGAATGTCGGAAATCTCGAAAATCTAACTTCTACTCGACCATGCAAAGACTTTTCGGTTGAGAAAATTAGAAACTTCGAGGCCCGATGCTCACGAGTTAAAATTCTGAAAAATCAAAAGCGCCACGATTTTAATTCGAGGAAGCTATATGAAAATGATCCAGATGCTGAGACTTGTCGAATTTGCCAATTTCAGGAACATGCGAATTGAAAACTGAGAGAAATCTGAGAACCAAGGAGGAAAAAGACGTTTTTTGTATGTCTTCTTCTGTGAAAATCGCTCAAGATTTCTTTGAATTGCTGAGAACTGTGAACTTTAACCTGCAAAAGAATGTGATTGGAGAAATCGCCTTTGCAAATAGATGAGAAATCTGCCTTTGTTTGAGAAATACGAATCTCCCTTGAAAATACGCCTTGTGAATGAAGAAAAACGAATTTTGCTTGAAAATACGCCTTTGCCTTGAAGAAAAACGAATTTTGCTTCAAAATTATGAATTTCCTTTGACAAAATTTGCCTTTGAGAATTACGATTTTCCCTTTGAAGAAAATATGAATCTCCTTGAAAAATACGAATGCTCTTGAAAATATGAATGATAAATGAAGAAGGCGCCATGCTTAAAGAAGATGAAATTCGCATTAATCTGACAACTGCAAGAATTCAAAACCCTGACAATAATAGAAGTCCTCTGATTGGTTGCCCTTCAGTTGCACTGCCACTGAATGGAAGCTCAAATAATAATAAAATATTTATTATCATGCAATTAGCAAGGGTGCTAAAAATAGAAAATTGCTATTTATAAATAAGCAAATTTGGAACTTCAGTTGACAACCCGGGTGAAGCTCTGAGATTCATCGTGAGACTTCAACGATTCCGAAAAGTCATCTTTTGAGCACATAAGCGTCCATTTGCTCAAGATACTTCATTTTTTACTAACTCCCTATTTAATAGTTGACAGCACTGTTACGACTGGCCAACTTCGACACTGATTTTTGGATGACCGGTTGATGCTGAGACTAATCTGAGATAATCAGCGAGCCCTCTTGAACAAAGGAAGAAATGTCTGGCGGGAGACTGGCTGCCAAAATCCATGCGTTTAACCCTTGAAAAATTGAAACGCGGTTGAAATTCATTCACGGGTTCGGACTTAAACACTTATTTCCTAAAGCGCCATCGACACTTCAAGCGAACAGCGGCGGTGAGCGGTGAACCATAGCGTCGAAGGGCAGAAACTCGGCATATTTGGAGATGATACGCATCCGATGGTATGCTGACGATAAAAGGCGTGTTAAAGAGACCTCGAAAAGGAAATACGGCTTTAGGTTGCACTTTTGTCATTTCGACGAAAATCAAACGTCATCAAAATACCCTATTTTGACGGCTGATATCTGGAGCTGGGATGACCCGATTCAGGCATTATCTGTTTTAACGGACAACCAGGAGGGCCTACAAGAGAAGTCACTGGAGGCGACGAAGCAAGAAAACTGCTTCTAAGACCTCAAAAACTCCAGTGCGTATTTTAAATAAAATTACCGCTCCCAGACTTGGCCATTTTTCGAACGTCTTCTCTTTGCAGTATTACACTAAAGACCTCGCACGCACGAGCGACTGCCAAATGCTGAAGGCTGACGGCTATGCTCGTTGGGAAGATAAATTGATTACGCTCAATAGTCGTGAAGACCTCGAATGCGAACGGGCTCATCTGATCAGCCTGAAGGCTAGGCGCCTTAAGACTATGAAAATGTCGCGAAAACCGTTTGTTGGTTCAAAGCCGTATTAAAGTGCGTGCTTTCGGTAGAATCTACGCCCGACCACGGGAGCGTCCGGATGCGACAAAATTTGAATGTTAGTTAGACTGGGCTAGAATACTTGATGCATTGGGCCTAAATGCCGCAAATTCACGGCATCTGGAGGGTCCTTTAAGCCCGAAGCGCCCACAGCACAATACTTGCTTGGGCATAAGCGGGGCTTCGAAACGTGAAAACTCCATTTTAAGCTGATCTTTGGACGACTGCCGCCTGAACTCTAAGAGTCGGATGACTTCACTTGCTGATCTTTGGACGACTGCCGCCTGAACTCTAAGAGTCGGATGACTTCACTTGATATCTCGTCGGATAAGCAGACTGGTTAGCAACAAATTGACTGCATCCGGCAACGAAACTGTCGAGATTTACCCCTGCTTCAAGATGGGCGCCCTCAGGCTAGAGGCGCGCTTTTGCCTGGAAATGACAAATTTCTCACTTCCTAAAATTTAGGGATTTTAACTTCTGTCGCGATTTGCCGGAGCTGTGGTTCTCGGAACGCCTCGCTGGATAGCTCGACGGATAGCCAGACTGATTCCGAAGAGATTGACTGGATGCTTGAGCACTTTCAGCAAGATCTTGACCTTGAAAAAGTTGGGCGCCCTTGGGCTATACTTGCACTTTAGGGCTTTTCCTCTGAGAAATCTCCATGATTTGATCTTTAAAAACTCTGTTTCGATCATTGAAATGACCATCTGCAATATGAAATGTCGTCATGAAATGCTCCTCCATTGTGAAGATCTTCATTTTGAGTCTCTGCTTCAGGTTTGACCAATATAACTGACTTTGACTAACAAAATATTGACAAAAACTCCATGCTTGACATTGCCCAAAACTGTGTTTTACATCAAATTAGCAAGGTTTAGACTTTCAAATGCAAAATGCCTTGATGAAGCAAAAAAATTTGGTTTGGGTACAACATAATATCAGTCAGATCTTGCCTGTATTTCTCAAAGATTTTTATTGTAATTGTTATGGCAAAAATAATGGAGTAAGTAGTTATCGGTATATGAGCCTATTTGTAATAGATTTGAGCTTTTGAATTTACATGCAATTTTATATCATTTATTTGCAAAAATCGCAATTTTCATTTATTGCACAAAAACCCAAAAAACATTCAAAAACGCAAAAACATCAGATTCAGCAACAGGGGGAAACTAGGGTTTCTACACCAAACGAGTTCTTTGTTATTGGTAAGGAACAATGACATATGGCCTTGAATATTGTTAGAATAAGAATTTTCCGCTTGGTTGGTACTCAAATGCAGATTATGATGTAGGAGCATCTAGCAACCTGAAAATGTAAGTTTTGGATTTTGATGAGAAAGTTCATGAAGAGGTCCATTTTGGTGTTTAGTATGGATGCCCACTCAATGGGATCCTTTTGAGTATGTAATAAGGTATAGAGGAATTTCCCTCCAAAAGATTGTTTAAATATTTGAATTTGTTAAGGAGTCTTAGGAGGTCAAAAGCTAGTAATGTTATTTAAGGAGGTTGCAAATATTGTAAAAGGGAAAAATAATATTATAACGGACCTCTTAACCCAACCAAGTGGGGTTGTAAGTGAGTTACCAACTTAGGTTAGGTTTTTCTACTCCTAAGAACATGTTTGTTAGGTTTGAAGTCTTGAAAAAAATGCATATTTTGCAAGTTTAAGTGCAAAAAGACATTAGGCTACATTAGGTTTTTGAAAGAAAAGCATGTATTTTTCGAATGGTAACTGTTTTTGATATTCATTCATGTTGAATCAATGAGAATACATGCTCCAAGAAGCTGTGGGAGCAAGATTTCATGAAATACCCTTTTTTTTATCAATTTTATGTCAATTTTCTGCAATTACAGTCTGAAAACAGCATTTTACAGCCTTGTACGGAGCCATGTCAGGATCTTTGAATGGATGGGATGATAAAGTTTTGTTTTAAGAATCCAATGCAATTGGTTTGGCGTGATTTCATTGTGTTTTGAACAAGATATGGCAAAAATACTGCCAGCAGCCCTGTTTCAAAACTAGGGTTTCCAACAAAGCTTAAAAAATTCATAACTTTTGTTTGCACCGTCAAAAATTGATGAAACTTGGTGAAGTTCTTCTTTAGGTTGCTGCCCAGGTGCCCACCAAAGGAGAAGTACTAATTCAATCATTTGTGTGATTTATGAAGGTCTGAGTGTATTCATTGTCATAAAGATTGTCAAAACCCTAGGCTTCTTGAGGGTTTAATGGAAAAAATCAGATTGTTTGAATTCACTACAGCAAAGTAGGGTTGGGACACTTTTAGTAGAGTCTATAGAATCTAAAACATATTTGTCTTTGCATTTGTTTATCCCTCTGCATCATTTTGATATCAGAGTCTATGTCATGTCCCCAAATTGGAGGTGTAGTGATTTAATTAATTCAATTTATTAAGTTGTCCAAATTAATGGTATTTCAAAATGATAGCTTAATTGATTATTTTAATTAAAATATTAGATTAATTATTTATAAAGTTATTCCAATAAATTAATATCTTAAGGATGACTTTATATTTAATTAATTTAATAAAGTGACTAAAGTAAAATAAATCATAAAGTCACTTAAATAATAAAATAATATTATTTCTAGAAGCTTTTTGAAGTTGGATGTTAATTCTTTATAAGGAGCTCATTGCAAGCCATTTGGATCATGTCTTGGATTATTCTATTTCATACCTGCGTAGTAAAGAGTTGAGGCTTGCATTGCTTGAGGGTTTGAAGACTCTAGAGTACCAGGTTCGGTTGTGAAAGATCAACCCTAGCTGGAGTTGTGGAGGAATCCATCCAGGGTTTCTACATTATGCTTCATTGAAGAATTTATCTTGCAATAGTTGCTGTATTATTGCAAGGGTTTGACTTGTGCAGTAGCTGTTGTATTATTGCACTTGGAATATTGAGTTGATGCAATTGCTGGTATATAATTGCATTTTTTGAGGTTTACTATCTGTGCAATATCTGAGGTATTATTGCATATTGTTGATTGAGAAATTGGAACTTCAACAGCTGAAGTATTGCTAGGTTTGAAGGAGATAATTTTAGTATTTGTCATTGTTGCAAATTTTATGGCCTTGGGCGAAATTTGGAGAATTCAAATTGTGCAAACATTGGAGAATATTTTCAGTTGGAGCTGGGACGATTTGCAAGATTAAAATAATCAGAAATTCATTAAAGAATCGTGGATCATAGAAGACAACTTCCAGCTTGTATTTGGGGACGATTTGTGGCAAACGAATAATCAGAATTCAGGTTGATGAAATCGTGGCTCTTTGTGAAGAAACACAACATATAGGAGACAACGATTTATTTAGAGGATTGTGGCATCATAATCGTGGCTTCTTGGGAGAGTTTGCAGCATTATGGAGCCTCTTGTCTTCATCGATTTGGTTTGGGGAAAATCGTAGAATACCTCTCTTGTGAGGCGATGCTGTGAGAGAGAAATCGTGGGGTGCTGACCAGGTTTATGCTCAGATTACAGTCAAAGATCAGATTGTGGTGTGGTTGCATAAGCGCTGCCAATAGGGAAAGATTCGATTATTTCCAAGGAGTATTTGCTGCAATCGAACTATATCAGGTTCCTTCAATTGTATTACCATTTGCATATCATTGTAATCATTCATACTTGCATTTTATCATATTGCTAAGTTGCTGTCATATAGGTGTTGGTAGTTGCAATCAATTTGTACTCAGCCTATGCATTATTTAATAAAGAGAAGGAGTTGCATAATCATCATAGCATTGCATTGTTGTAATCATAGTAATGAGACTCGGACGCGGCGTAGACGCGGCAAAATGAAAAAAAGTTGAAAAAACCCTAGAAATTTAGAGATTTTTAAGGATTTAAAACTTGTTTCAAGCACCCTTTATTGAATACAACACAAATAAAAGCAAATTTGATCACATGCACAAGTATACAACGATTACATAAGTATAAAGTACACAAATTGTAGTTGCGCTGCTGAAGGAAATAGCATACTTAGATATATAAAATTAGTCAAATGTATACAAAACTCATAGAATATGAAATCCATGACATCAAATGTTCCATACAAATATGAAATATCAAAAGTATTACAATAGCTATAAGTCTATGACTCTATGCCCTATGGCATAGTGGAGCCAGCTTCCTTCCTACGAAGGCGTCTAAAGGTCCTGGATGATGTTGCAGCTGCAGCCATAGTCTCTGCCTGTGTTTGACTCTCCATGCGACTCTCACCAACAACATCTATGTCTCCTCATGCTCTAGCCTCCTCCTCAGCCATGGCTACAACCTCGGCCTCTCTCTCTGCCTGGTCCACCCAATCAGGTCCTCGTCACTAAAGACTGCATCTGTAGCTTCAGTGATCCACTCAGATTGTGGATCAACCTCCTCTAGACTGATCGGGGTTTTGTCATGGTCAAAAAGCTTCCTGTATCTGAGCTGAAGGTTGTAATGAACATATACCAAGTCATTCATCCTCTCCACTGTCAATCTATTGCGCTTCTTGGAGTGCATGTGCTCAAACATACTCCAATTGCGCTCACAACCAGATGAACTGCATGGCTGACTCAATATACGAATGGCAATATTTCGCAGGATCGGTGTATCAG
Source organism: Sequoia sempervirens (assembly GCA_007258455.2). Classification (NCBI taxonomy): domain Eukaryota; kingdom Viridiplantae; phylum Streptophyta; class Pinopsida; order Cupressales; family Cupressaceae; genus Sequoia; species Sequoia sempervirens. Next base: position 27,231 of record VDFB02203655.1, read on the forward strand.
AACCAAACATATTCCCCCAGCTATCTGAGATGAGAAAAAGAAACAAAATCAATCTCATTTCAAGTTTCAAGTTCAAGTTCAACATTTAATAATAAATTATAATATAAAAAGATGAAAATTATACCCTTAAATATATTTTTACCTGGCAGTAATGTTGTCCTATTATCTTTGCACATTTGACGTGCAAAGAAGTCTCCTTGTGCCTTAGTGAAGGCATCTATCTCCTGCACCACCTGTGTAGTAACAGCGGGCAACATCCGCTCTATCGTCGTGTAGAGCCCACTAAGAATTTCTCTATCTGCACGGAGATCAGTGGAAGGCCGGATTCAGGAAACATGCGGTTGCATGGATGGGCCTATGAAGTTGGTTTTGCCATCTCCTATCAATGATATCCCAAATGGGACGATACTTCTCCTCTGTTACGACCCAATTCTGCGTAAATTAAAAACTTTCCCATTTTCACTTTAAACATGTAAAAGTAACATATAACAAAGATATTACAATAAATTTCTTCCTTTCTTTATTGATAAACATGTACAAGTTACAATATGTTTCCTCATGAATTTCATTTTCATTGCAAATATAAATCAGAGTTAAAAGGAATACAGTTACATACATAGCTCGTAAGCTTTTGCACAAATAGAAGTAAGAAGGTCTAGGAATCCGTCCTTTCAAATCTTGGTACATCGGCCGCTCGCTGTGGAGGAGAAACATCACTCGGGCGCTTTTCCGCCAACCACGGACTTATAATGCGGTCCCCCGCACGATCATTTTGCAATGAACGGCCCTCCCTTCGAAGAAGAGATTGGTTGGGTATCCTTTAACGATTACCAACGAGCATAGTGCTGTGTCCTACTCAACTAGAACCTTGCTATTTCACAATCTCGATCTAGTACTCGGATCACAATGAACTGACAGTGTAGTCTCAACTATCTCACATCTAGGTGGATGTCGTACCTTTCACTACTTTGGCCAAAGTATTCTCATTCAGTACTTCGAATGAAGGTCATCTATCATAAACACTACTCAGGGCCGATTTGACTTAGGGCTTCCTTACTCTATGCATAGGTTTGTCCTTCAATGGGTGAATCCGTCATCCCAGACATCCTACAATCATTCGAACCTACTAGAAATGAAAACAGTGTTCAAGAGTCTTGTATCAATTCCTCCTAACTAGGAATTCTTTATCCTAGGAGTACTAAACTTGTCTCAGTTATCCTAATAACTTAAGCTATAAGACTTCACTTGATTCTGCCATCATTTCGATCCTAGTAAATATAATAAGTACGTCTACGTATTCCCACATATAGAGATCATACACAACATGCAAAAACCATTTAAAATGCAAACAAATCCTTCTCTTTTATCTTTTCCATTATTTCGTTCTAATGCAAGAGAAACATTCTAATCCCTTAAGCTTTTTACTCCTATATTCCCTTTTTCACAATTTCCCCCTAATCATTGAATCCGTATATACTCCTTATATGCAAAACACACACTAATGCAAATAGGTATACGCTTCAGTAAACTTGTATAACCATACCTTAAAGTAGTTTACTTACATGGTGCAAAAGAGATCTACTTCTTTGTTTATCTTAACTAAAAATATTGAACTCAATGCAATTTCCCTAACTATGCCCATTCAGTAAACATACTTTTAGATTTATAACAAGAAATACATTCAAGATCATGAAAGAAGAAACAGCATGCCTGGTTTATATCTTTCTTTTTAGAGGATGAACTTGATTACGTTTGCAGCACTTCAGGCCTCCAACAATTCTCAGACTAGACTCTAATTCCTTTTCAAAATGAATTTTTACTAAAGATATGTAGCTGAAGGTAAACACAGCTTTTCACTGTGAGCTCAGAAATTGTGATGTTAATGGTCAGAAAATGACTTCCAGTTAATGACGAAGTTTGCTCTCAGAAATTTAAAAATGCTCTTCAGGAATTAAAGGAATTCTCACTCTAAAAAGCTTAACTTGGATTGCTCAAAGCGTGCCCACAATGAATGGAAGGCGTGTATATTTATACTCCCGAATGGCAACAGTTTTTCCACAATTTCAGGCATGCAAAATGACACCCAAACTTCAATACTTGGTCAAACGTCACTTGGCGGATTATTTAACCCTAAGTCATCAAACATGAAGGTGATTCGACCTCTTTAGAGCCAGCAGTTAAGACTTCTTCAACTCTCACATGGCGGATTGACAGCAAGGCGTTTTCAGTTTTTTTTAGGTTATTTTGATAAAATGTTTTGAAAGATACGTTATGGAAAGAGTCGAGCCTGATACATACTTCCACGTTCGCCCTTTTTGATGCCCTAAAAATAGTGTTGGCCATTATTCATCGACCCATTCTCTGGCTGTGCGTTTCAAACGCGTTTTTTTTTCCTGCGCGTGGCTTTTCACGCGATTTTCATGCTTAAGACGTTTCTTTCTTCTTTTTAAATATTTCAGATGTTTATTATGAACAATTCAATTTCCTCTTTGATTTTGATTAATTCAAACAAAAGGCACGATTTCCATAATTGATAAAAATCGAAATATTTCATTACGGCTAAAGGATTTAAATCCTTTGAGTTCAATTTTTTTATTTTATTGAATATTCTTCTATTCGAATTTGCTCTTCACAAATTAACACGTTTTTAAATAAAGCTTTAAAATAAGACTTCATTTAAAACTAATTTAATAATTTTTCCATGATATTAAATATTACTCAAAGTATTATTTACTTAATTTCCAAATCCTTTGATTTATATATTTAATATATAAATATATATTTCCGTTTATAAAAATATTTACTTTAATACATATGTATGTGTATATAAATATTTAAATATTTCTATTTAAATATATTAGATTATATATACATACATATATATTTAGTAATATTATAATATAAATATATATTAATATACGATTAAATATATAAATATTTACATATTTAAATATTTACACTTATACGTACTAAACGTTAAACATGTATATTGCGAGCCAGTCAGCGTACTTTCAGTATACATTTTTCGTCATTGTGTAAATATGTAAATATGTAAATCCCAAGCAAATATAATAATAATAGCATCGTTATACACAGGCGATAGGTAACGTGAGTAGGTATATACATGTATATCCTGTATGCATATGTGTTTGTATACCATGTTGATATGTACGTATGGCATATCCATCTGCCAAGCATACGTATCAATATGTATATACATATGGATATGTGTACATGACATACATGTATACACGTACTTGCCTGACCTATCCATTCATATTCTCACACATGATTAAAACACAACAAGTCAGGCATAAGTAATCATCATTCAGATAGCACAAAGAAGTAACCAGATTCCCTAAGCCTATGGATGACTTACCGTTGTCTCGACAAACAGACTTGGCTTACTCATTCTATAGTATGTGTGTGTATGCTCAATTTGGTAATCGTTACTGTTTACCCGACCAAGTTCCTCCCCGAATGATGTCTCTCCTCTGTCCGGAGGTACAGTCTTCATACCTGCACATCACGACATGACACCGACAGTCATATGCTCACAACAAGGTAAAAACATCTCACAAGTTAGATTAACATTATTCCATAACTGTATGCAACATTTAATCAAGACTAATCATTTAGAAGTAACAATCAAATGAAATCATCATTTAAACATAACTCAATCATTTATTAACAAGATCAACCATGTTTTATTCATCATCAAGATTCACACATTACATTCAATGGCCCTATACAATAGTAGCTATAATATCGGGATGTAACATCCTCAACTCCACCATAGACTGATCTAATGGCCTCTTTGGCCCTATCCATGCCCTCATATATGTAGCCCATTGCGGGCTTTTCCCCATCTGCAACTCGTAGGAGAACTAGCAAGGGCTCAATAAACTGCAAAGTGCAAACATGTTTCACAAATAAGTGTGAATGAAAATAAACAAATAAAAGTAAGATATGATTAAAAATTAAAGCATAATAAATAATTAAATTTTACCTTTACAATCTCGTCCATTGGTGTCCAAAACCCTTGCTCATCAAAAATGCAATCAGCCACAGCAATCCCTGCAGTGCTTGTAGAAAAGGATGAGGAAGACCACTCCTCACTAGTAAACATGCGCCTCAAAGCTGCCCTTGACCGAATCAAGGATTGCATCGTGATAAAATTTGTTGCAAACCTGGTGATGCCAGGACGAGACAACTCCCTCAACCCCGTGTATTGCCTCATAAGGTTAAGCACCCATGTGTGGTTGTATACAAATTTGCATATGTTTTTTGCTGCTTCCACACATGTTTTGATCCATGGGAGCTTCCCAAGATCCTCCAACATGAGGTCAATGCAATGGGCGGCACATGGAGTCCAAAATATAGTAGGGTGCCTCTCCATCAATAATCTACCAGCAGCAACATAATTTGTTGCATTGTCTGTCACCACCCGCACTACATTCTCTTCCCCCACATCAGCTATCACCTCCTCTATAGCCTCACACAGGTATGTGGCATTTTTGATTTGGGTAGAAGCATCAATGGACTTCATGAAGACGGTGTCACCTGAAAAAATAAGCAAAACCAATTATTCAATAAATTAAAAAACATAAATCAGCCATATTAAATTATTAATCACTAAATAAAATTCAAATTCGAATGCATTGAAGGAAGTACAATTACCTCCGGAGGAAACTAGGAAATTAAGCAGCGTCCTATTTCTCCTATCAGTCCAACCATCAGTCATGATGGTGCAACCAATCATGCTCCATTGCTTGCGTTGCTCCTTTAATTGTGCTTTCACATCTGCCACCTTTTGAGTCAAAAGTGGGCCCTTTAATTCATCTTCACTAGGGGCTTTGAACCCCGCCCCACATATGGTTATGGCATCAACCATGTTTTGCCAGAAAGGTGACCTATAACATGTCATAAATAAATTAATAAGTTACATAAGTATTGTAAAATGAAAAAGTTTCAAGTTTTTAACTTTAAATTTGAATTCGATAATGAGATACATCTAGATTCTAAAATTTAAATATAAATTTTAAAACAATTAAACGAAAAAGAATTACCTGGCTACATGGAAGGGAATGGTGCAGTAGTACCAAAAGTCTGCAATTGCCTTTTTTGCTGCATCATGTGCATCCTTGTTCCAACCCATGCTCTCAAGCGACGGTTGGGAACCAGGAGTAGTGCGTGGTACAAAATATGAGTCCACCCTAGATTTACGAACTCTAGGGCCAATGCTAATACTGCCACTACCACTAGCAGTACCAACGCCACCAGCACTAGGAGTACGCATAGGCATAGCTGATGCAGAAACAAAAGCACTACCACAAGCACTAGCACTAGGACAGTATGGAGGCATGGAAGAAGCATCTCCAACATCACCAAGTCCCTGTCCAACTCCAACACTCACCAACTCCTGCTTCTGTTTCTTTTTCATTTCTTTTTGCATTTCAAAAGTTTCTAATTGCACCTGCACTTCACGAACAACCTCAGGAGGTGCTTTAGGGCAACCCACTGCATCATGGGTGGGTATGCGTGCAAGATGGTATTTTAATCGATTTATGCCTCCATGATATATTGTTTTGCAGTAGAAACATTTGGCGTCTCCTTTTTTCATTCTGGGAAAGATTTCAGCATGTTTCCAAGCAGGGTCTTTTCTGACTCGGGTTTGAGACAGTGTGAAAATAATAATATGGTTTGATTTGCAAATGAATGTGGCTGCAAAAGTAGGGTTTCTAAAACTATTTAAGTTGCAAGTAGGGCTTGTAAAAAAAATATGCAAACTCAAAAAAACAGTGATTTTACAAATTACAATGAATTATTTGTTAAAAAAACACAAAAAAATCAATTAAAATCGAACTTACTTCTTAGATTTGGCTTGGAATGCAATGCAAACTCCTCCCAATCACTGGTAATGAGCTCTCAATGCACCTCCTTGCTGGTATGAAGCTCCCCAAATGATATATGACCTTGGATTTGTCTTCAACAACTTGCTGGTTGCCCTCTCTTCTCCTCCTATTTTTCTTCACAACTCTCTCTTCTCCTCCTATTTTGCCAAATGAATGAAATGAGGTTGCTTTTAGGGCGAAATAGAAAATATAAGTGAAAAAAAAAATATAAAAAAACTTTGTTTTTGTTTTGTTTTTGGCCTTTGCTGCTGCCGGCCGTGCCCAGGGGTCGGGACTCACCTGGACGCGGCGCTTCTGGTGTGTCCAGCACGTCCTCCCCTGGACGCATCCGCGTCCGCGTCTGCACGCCCAGGACGTGGTCAGGGTCGTGCGGATCGCTACTCGTTGCGTCCGGGGGACTCGCGGCGAGTCCCGTGACTATGGTTGTAATCAGCCTGGAAGTTATTTTGCAATATAAGCATCTTTTGGAGGTTGCATACAAAGTGTATGACGAAATGTCAGCTACTCATTTGCATAAGGTTAAGTCATTTATTTGCATTGAAAATATCAAAACATAGCTGCTTTCATCCTAGTTTCATTTACATACATTTGGCATTAATTAGTTGAATCTTTGATGAATTTCAAATGCACTTTCAATCAAGAAACACAATCAGAAAATTCCTATCAGACATAGATAGTTGCAAGACATGTGTTTGACAATATTCCTTGAGGTTCAAAATCAGCAAGTTAAGGACAAATTTATCAAGGGATGTTACAGCCTAAAAGGTTTGGGAAGAGGAAGTTGAGAGTTTCAAACAGGTTTGATGAAGAAATTAATTATATTCATCGATTCTTGGAGAGATGTTTATTGCAGATTGACAGGTTAATGTGAAGAACTTGGGTACCAAAAGACTGGGCAAGAGGAAAAGAGAAGAGAAGCCCTAGGTGAGGTATCATGAAGACAAGAAGAGAAGATATAAAGATGTAGTGGCAAGATAAGAAAGAAGGCCTCCAAAAGTAGGACAAGATGAAAGTTAATAAGATAAGACAAGATGCAGAGTTTGATAGAGAAATGGCAGAGTTGAGGAAAGATATTAAGCTTGTAATACAACAATGGCTTGAGGAAGGATACCAAGAATATGTTGGGTATTGGCCAATGCGCAAGAAGGTGAAGTGACCCGTAAAGATGATTGTTACGAAAAGAAGGCAATGGATGGCTGCCTTGAAAAGAGAAGATGAAGCAAATAAAGAAGACAAATTAATTGGCTTTGGCATGAAGAAAGATCAAGAGTGTCTTCAAGCTAAGCGAAGCGAAAGAGCAAGTGTAGAAGTAATGAGAGAACAATGTTCTTAAGCAGACACATATACAAAGGTCCATTGGCAAGAGACACATTCAAGGAACCAACAAGTTGGTGATGATAAGAAAGTTGATAAGAAGATAGGTATAGCTGAGATAAAGGAAGAAACAAGAAAGCTAGCACAAGGAGCTAGTGAAGAGGCACACTGGCCTCATGGTTTTTATCCAATGTATGTTGATGATAATGTTTGTATAGGTGCAGACCAAGGAGAGAATGCAGAAAATGAAGAAATGGATGGTGGTAATGAGGCATATGAATCTTGCAGCTGAGAAGGAGATAAGAAGGAAGAGCGAAACAAAAGAGTGAAAACCAAGAAACATAGAGCCGATAAAGCCAAGCATAGAGAGGATCAAGAGGAGGTCAGAGAACAACTAAGAATACAACACAATTGGAAGAAGAAAAAAAAGAAGACCATTATTTGAGTTGGAACTCAAATTTCTCCCACCTCGGAAGTATGATGTAGGAGCATCTAGCAACCTGAAAGTGTAAGTTTTGGATTTTGATGAGAAAGTTCATGAAGAGGTCCATTTTGGTGTTTTAGCATGAATGCCCACTCGATGGGATCCTTTTGAGTATGTAATAAGGTCTAGAGGAGTTTCCCTCCAAAAGAGTATGTTTAAACATTTGAATTTGTTAAGGAGTCCTAGGAGGTCAAAAGTTAGTAATGTTATTTAAGGAGGTTGCAAATATTGTAAAAGGGAAAAATAATATTATAATGAACCTCTTAACCCACCCAAGTGGGGTTGTAAGTGAGTTACCAACTTAGGTTAGGTTTTCTACTATTTGAATGGATGGGATGATAGAGTTTTGTTTTAAGAATCCAATGCAATTGGTTTGGCATGATTTCATTGTGTTTTGAGCAAGATATGGCAAAAATACTACCATCAGCCCTGTTTTAGAACTAGGGTTTCCATCAAGCTTAAACAATTTATCTTTTGTTTGCACTGTCAAAAATTGATGAAACTTGGTGAAGTTCTTCTTTAGGTTGCTGCTCAGGTGCTCACTAAAGGAGAAGTCCTAATTCAATCATTTGTGTGATTTATGAAGGTTTGAGTGTATTCATTGTCATAAAGACTATCAAAATCCTAGGCTTCTTGAGGGTTTAATGGAAAAAATCAGATTGTTTGAATTCACTACAGCAAAGTAGGGTTGGAACACCTTCAGTAGAGTCTATAGAATCTGAAACACATTTGTCTTTGCATTTGTTTATCCCTCTGCGTTAGATTAGATAAGTTGTGTTGATAGTAAGGTATCTACCACAAGTTACACTATGCATATGGGATCAAGTGCCATTGCATGGTATTGCAAAAACCAGGATATAATGACAAACTAATCAGTGGAATCTGAATACATTGCAGTGCAATATGTTATTAAAGAAATTGTACAATTGTAGAGTTTTTATGACGATCTTTGACTACATACTTCGCTTCTTTGCATGGATAGTTAGAATGCTATCAAGATGTCAAAGAATCTAGTTTTCATACAAAGACTAAACATATGGATGTTAAATACAAGTATTTCTAGATGCTGGTGATGAAAACATTGGAATCTCTTTACTTTGCAATTGCTGATCAAATAACTGATATCTTTACAAAATGTAATAACCACCCCTAAATTTTTTTGAAAATTACTTCAATTGAAATGAGATACAAAGTAATGTCCTTTCCACCTTTTGATCACCTAGTCCCTAAGATGGGCAAGGTGATAGCATATGGTGTTCAAGACTATACAATTAATCGGAATGCTTGCAATTGAAAGGAAATTCACTAGGTGGCAAGCCAGCCAATCTCACTTATTTAGTGGAGTGCTTATGCAACTTAAAAGAAAGAACACTGTACACTTATTTAGTGGAGTGTGATTACAAAGAAACCATTTATTCAATGAATAAACAAAGGGCACTTCCACTTATGCAATGTGTAAGCAAATCCAAAATCCTTTTACTTATTCAGTGAGGTGAGTTCATAAATCAACAAGCAAATGCCAAATTCACTAACGCTACTACCATCCAATGTTTACAATATGAATGCATAGAAAAAATACTCTTCAACAGTATAACCTTCTGAAGTATTACAAAGTTAGTTCATATGTATTATAAACACCATATAAGAGGAATAACTGCTGATATGAAGTGCTGATAATAATAAAACTGCTGAAACACCTCCAAATAGATCCAAGTATCATGAACAAAACACCTTAACCATGAAATAACAAGGATATACCTTATTTAAATGATGTAGGATGTTGGTGCAGGTCTGATAATGTTCTGAAACACGCTGTTACAGGTCTGTACAGCAAGAATAATCGTGCAGAAAACTCCACTACTCACACCCAACACACCAAAAAAGTTCGTAAGCTGAAACACCACCTCAAAGCACATCCCAACTTCACCAAAACACAATAGAAGAACATATCAGTCTGGTAACTGAAATCAAATAGGTACAGGTTTGTCATAACGCTGGCACAACAGGTACAACAGTGATTAAATCCCTCAAACAACATGTATGCACATCAAAAACCCTCCAAACATACCAAGAACATTGCCAAGCTAAATAATATGACTAATATCAGTCAAGGCGCCTATTATTACACCAAAATCTACTCCAAAAGGAGGTGTTTCTTGCCTCAGTTCACACACCCAGCAGTAGGAAGGGTATGGCCTGTACTTGGGCCATACTACCAGCTCTAGGAAGAATCGTCACGCTCCCAAAAATCTGTCGAACAACTCAATAAATTTGCTACAAAAGGCGATTAGAGAAATAAAATGATCTTTAATCATTTAGATCAGCTTTGCATTAGAAAAACTTCGTCAAATGCTTTGTTGGAAAGTTTGGCAACCATGGAAACAAGAAATTCGATCAGCACTAGGAAAAATCTTCTCACACTCCAAAAATATCATTAAGAAAAACTCAAAAAATATTTAATCTCCAAAACATAGCATCAATACACAGAGCAATACCAATAACATCCAAATCCTCCATTGCAACGCACTTGTGATTCCTGAAAATGAAATCACCAAGACCAGCTAGGGGGGTTTTTGTCCTCAAGAAAATGGAGAAGAACACAAGTTCTCTCAAATGTTGAAACAAATACAATATCATGGCTAACCTTTCAAATGATCCCTCAACCTCCTTTTAAAGCTTTTTTGTTGCTTTTTAAAAATTTTCTTTTCTTTTTTTGTTGCTTTTTCCAAATTTTTTTCTTTTTTCATTTTCATTGTTTATTTTGTAAAAGTGTTTTTTCTCTTTTTTTTGAAAAAACGTTTTTTTTGTTTTTTTGAAAAATGCTTTTTTCTTTTTTAAAATAAATAATTCATTACGTGCAGAAGACACCCTTGTGCCTAGTTGTCCCCTTGTAGGCACAACTTAAAACACTTTTAAATAAATAAATATACCTTAGTTGCCTTTTTTAATGTTTTCTCCTTAGGACAAATTAAATTATAATTATTTAATTAATTAAATAACACGCCCAAGTTGCAAAAAACATCAAAATGAGACAAATATGAAATTTTGATCATACCAATATGTCACTAAGGACTTAGGATGAAGAACCAAAGCAACTTGGAGATTGCCTAAAAATAGTATGCTTCCTCAAGAAGTTTGGAGAGCTCCCAAAAGGATTGAAATCAATTCTAAAAGCATCAATGGGCTCCATGCCACCAATTGAACTCATTGCCATGATCAACAACTCTGCTAAATTGATCATGTGCTCTCCAAGAACTTTGGGGTTCTCCCTAACTCATCAATTAGCCTATGAAAAACTCGGAAAATAGGCTTTTATCTACAAAATAATTTATCTTAAAATAGGGACATTACAAAAAACCCCTTGATAGAATCAAATTTGTAAGTTTAAAAGGCAACTAGGTATATGTCCAAAAAGCTAACTTTAGATCACAAGAGTGTTTGTTAGGACTTGATTGAAAGTCTTAGAGACTTAGCTTAGGTCTTATATTACTTTGTAATAAGAGACATGCTTCGAGATAACCTCATTGGTTTAGATTATAAACTTTAGTTAGACAAAGTATAATAGTTTGATAAATTAGTGGTTGATTGGTATGTTTTGGTGGTTGGTTGGTTAGAGGATATTATTGAGCTGTTGTCTCTATATAAATGAAGTTTTGTTTGTGATTGAATAAGGTTTAAATACTAGGATGTCTAGTGACTTTTACTATTTGATAACAACAATTATAACTAGGTATATTAAAGCTAGGACTTTGTTCACTAAATTTTAAATGCCTCGGCAAAAGTCTTGGGTAATGTTGTGGGGGCAACAAGGTCCATGATAATGATGCTTATGAAGGCATTTGGGTTTTTCGACTAAGTTTCCGGTTCTGGTACTGGTTCGGGTTTGGGTTCGGGGGTTCAATTCGTCAATTCAGCTAAATTTTTTGGGGGGTGGCTTTCGTTCGTTTTGGGTTCATTAGTACAAAAAACATGTATATATATATATATATGCAGCCTAGAAGCATGAATTAGGATTAGAATATCACATAACATCATATAAACAACAAAACCACCAAAAACTTGAATATCATTTAAAACATGCATGATAAATATTCATTGTTCAAACTTCAAGTTCAATATTACAACACTTTTAAAGTTTTAATCATCAAATGGATTCTCTAAATCATCCATATCAATTTCAACGTTGACATTAGATGAAGTAGGAAGACTAGATGAATCACAAGTAGTGCCAATTGCACTGTCACTAGCACTAGTATTGTGCGCATGCTGTTGTTGGATATCAGACTCCTCATATGCAATATGGTGGGAAGTGGAAGCATCTAAGTCAGTATCCTCTGGCTCTATATCCAACAACTTTGTCTCCCCTTGTAGTCACGTTGTTTGTGTGAAAGGAGATGCAAGTTGGAATGCACATATACTAAGTCCTCCGCTCTTTTTGAGAGCAATTTATTGCGCTTTTCTAAATGGATGAAATAATATGTGCTCCAATTCCTCTCATATGCAGATGAACTAGCAACCTATGAAGACAAAGTAAACAATTAAAAAATTATAAATAATAAATGAAATTATGAAACTTTTAAAACTAAAATATGAAAATTTATTAAACTTACTTGTAATAAAACTTTGATTGCAAGGGGTTGCAAATGTTGGAAGTATTGTCCATGGAAGTAACACCAACTATGAGCATCCTTTAAAAACCTATCATGAAGAGCATCAACATCTAGACCATTTAAGCGCACAAAATCAATGAACTCATTCGTGACTACACTTCGGAAATTTTGATTAGGTATCTCACAAATGCTGCCTTGTACCCTTCAGCCACTTCTAAATCTCTATATGGAGGAAGCCTTCCTGGCACTAAAAGAATCTGACTACTGTAGTATTTTGGAGTCAATGCAAAGGCAAGAGAGTGTAATGGAGTTGTCATTTTGTTCCATCTTTCTTCAACAATTGTTTGCACTTGTTTGAAGAAATTCTCTTCAGGGTCTTGCTCTCTCGCATTTATGGTGCACTTGATCTTCTCAAGCATTGAGTCTATACCATCATACATCTCTCCAATGCATGGCTTGTCCATGTCAGTATAGCGAATCATACTCAAAATGGGCTCAGTGAAGCTAAGGAGATACTCCACACGATCCCACCATGAGTCATCTAATATCATGCTCTTAATTTTTGTTGCTCTTCCAGTGCTGCTTTGCCTCCATATAGACCAATTGTTGCTAATCACCATGCTAGAAAGTGCCTCTCTAACTTTCACAGGTCATCTCAAGACGATTGTGTTAGAGGCAAAGCAGGTCTCTGCAACCTATTTCAAATTAAAAAAAATAATTAAAATTTAAAAATAACTTTAAAGAAGAATTTAAATTAGAATGCACAATCAAATTATGAAAATCAGAAAATGACAAATGTAAATATTACTTCACTTATAGGCTTCAATGAATCTTCAACCAACTCAACCTCCTTTTCCAATAAAGTGCCACACTGTTACACCCCGATTGTATAGCTACTACTGCATAGGAAATGCATTGTAATGTTTGAATCTTTTAGATGAATAAAACATATTGTTCTTGTTATCAATTGAATGTGTCCTATTTAAAATGATTGTCTCATTTGTTTGATACTTCTATTGATGTAATTCTTGAATGAATGTGGCATATAAGTTATGGAATAATGTTATTCTAACTTTTGGTGATGTTTTATGTATATTGCCTTGTTTTGAGCATATGACTTCTGTTGTCGTGTCATGATGTGCAGGAAACAGGTTCATTCCTCCAGGCAGAGGAGAGATATCACTCGGGGAGGAGCTTGGTCGGGTAAACAGTAACGAGTACCAATTGAGCATACACACACATCCTATAGACTGAGTAAGCTAAGTCAGTTTGTTGAGTTAAGGATAAGTCATCCATAGGCTTGTTTGTTGACATTAGGAGTCTTATCTACTTCTGAATGCATGAATAAGTGATGCTTGCCAGTGTAACTGTATGTGGAATAATGTTACTAGTTAGGAGGTGGGCATGTATATATATATACGTTATATACATGTATCCATAAGTATATTCACATCGATACAAATGTGTGAGAGCAAATGGATATGCCCGTACGTGTGCATCGATATAAATACACTTCTGAATACGTATACATAGAGGAAAGTATACAAGCAAATATACATGTATACATACCCACAACCAACCTGTTATATATACGTGAATATGAATAATATTATGTTGACATTACCTCAGAATCTACATATACACATATATACACATATACATGTTGTGACCTTTTTCACACATCGCCCCATTGCAAATGGGGACCCCCCTAATTTTTGCTTCGTTCTGAACTTTTGGCTTGATTTTAGTTTGTTTTGTCGTTGTCTCTCTTTTCTACTGTCTGTCTTTCGGGGTGTGCCCGTCTGATGTAGGATTTTGGCCAAGTCGGTAAAATTAGGGTTTGTACCTTTCTGGTCAATACGGGGTCAAGCAAGGTGAATAAATTGAAAACAAAGACTAACGTTGCTGTCAGTATGCTTCCAGTGGACTCTCAGCAAATTTTCATCAGATTCCGGGTACTTCATATTTTTAGTAAGTATGCAATTCAGGGCATTATGTTAGTATTTTTGAAATCCCAATAGTCACACTGCATTTAGAACACATTAAGCTGCTCGTGTGCAAAATTTGAGCTGAAACCGACCACTTACTATTTTTAGCAGTCCAACTTCCGGAGCAGATTTCAAGGCTTAAATGAAGAATTTTTCAACGCATGTCTGCATATTCCTTCTGGGTTTTCTGAAACCTTCGCAATGGTGTAACATGCAAAGCGAGATAACAACTTTCAGAGTTAAGCCTTTAGAGGCTATTTTTAGGGTTTGCATGTCAGGATTTTCTTTGCATGTTTACATATTCCTTATGGGTTTTTCAAGAGCTTCGTAGTGATGTGACATGCAAATGAAGATGGTCACTCATTTGGGAACTTACTATTTTTAGCAAGTACATCCCGGCAGCCGCTTCCCAGCATTTCAGAATCACGAGCTGATCGCAACGCAGCAGAAACAAGAACAAATGGAGATCATTTGATATGCATGCAGAACAAATTAGGGTTTCCAGCTTCGGGACCCAAAAAGAGGGGTAAAAGGTCAGAATTTTTGAAAACCGGTGTAAACCACAGCGATCAGCATCTTCCAAGCTATCTGCTGGTAAAATTTGAGAGCAAACGGAGCACTTACTATTTATAGTAAGTCATTTTGGAAACTGGCTAAAAATAGAAAGTCAGCAACAAGCGCCGATGTCAGCAGGCAAGTCACGTGGTGAGGAGCACGTCATTCGAATTTCAAAGCAAACAGAGTTGTGGAGGTATCAGAAACGAGCAATTACTATAAATAGCAAACCACCTTCAGAAATGGGCTAAAAATAGCAGGCCAACCCGAAATAGCAGTCTCAACAGGTTGATGAAGTTGTGAGGACCCAGTGTTCAAAATTTCAATGCAATCTGAGCCTCTGAAGTGTGAGAATTAAAAGGCTTACTATTTATAGTAAGGCATGGAGGAACGGGCAAAGACGAAGAAAAACGGCTAAGTCTGAGACTTCATCCTGTATCAACATGAAAATGCGCCCTCAAGGATGAAGAGACATAAAATTTTTCTAAGTCTAAAAGATATCCTCCAGCACAGGTGAAATGTGCCCACTCCAGCATGAGACAAGAGAAAAATTTTCTAAGGCAAGCTTCATCCTGCTTCCTAGGCAAAATGCGCCCAACATACCTTTATGCCATGGAATAAAATCTAAGTGTTAGCTTCATCCTGCTCATGCCTCTAAATGCGCCCTCACATGCAGGCAAAATGCTAAAAAATTTTCTAAGTATAAAACTCGTCCACCTCCTATGGCAAAATGCGCCCATGCAATAAGAAAGTCAAAGAGGTCAAAACGTTTCATCCTCCTGCCTAGCTAAAATGCGCCCAAGGAAGAGCTAGTGAAGCATAAAAAAATTCTAAGGCAAGATATCCTCCACCACCCTCCATTTGCGCCCATCCTCCATCAAGTTGAAAATGCGCCCAAGAAAGTCAAGAAGATCAACAAAACTCGTCCTCCTCCCATGGCAAAATGCGCCATGCTAAACAAGAAGTCAAAAGGGTCAAAGTGTTTCGTCCTTCTACCCATGGGAAATGCGCCCATCCTCCTCCTATGCTCAAATGCGCCCATGCAAGATAAAAGGGAATCAAGGCGTGGTGCATGTAGAGAATATTCTAAGCTTTGACTTCCTCTCTCCCCTTTGAATGTGCCAAGACAAAAGTAAGTGTGGGGTAAAACGTGGTAAACAAGGTAAAGGTGGTCAAATAAAGTGACCTTGGCGTGATTAACCTCTTGCAAGTGTGAAATGCGCCCAAGGGGGAGTTGAATGTGTTGGGCGTGGAAGTGAAATATCTTCCTCAAGGTGCTAAATGTGCCCAAAATGCATGAAGTTTGAAGTAAGGTTGATGAATTACGCTACGCGTTGAAGTTAGAATTATCCTCTTCAAGTGTGAAATACGCCTAGGGTGGTGTGAATAAAATATGTTGGGCATTGAAAGTAAAATATTCTCCATGGCATGATATGTGCTCTCAAGGCATTTAAAAGAAAATTTCTTTTAGTAGATAAAATTTCTTCACAGGAAGAATGAATAAAAAATTTCTAAGGCATGGAATAAAATGTGTTGTTGACATAAAAGTGCCTTGGCAGATGAATTTGAAAATGATTGCCTAGATGATTTTTGATCGAGTTCCTGATGAAAGCTTTTCTTTCTCGAGCCTGAGTTGGATGAAATATCAAAGTGAAGTGCGCCGAGCAGAATGCAAGATGGGTTGGAAGTTTGGCTAAGGCATGAAGAATTTGAACACAAAGTTGGCTGGTGAAAGATGAACCCTTGGAAGTTAACGCGTGAAAATCCTGGTAAGTAAGGTGAACTTATATTATGAAGTGTTCTAATGCTCTTCTCCTTGCTTGTTTTGCAGGAGAAATGTCGAGACCAAGCGTTGATGATTTAAGTGGTCCAAGATGACATTTCAACCTCGAAGGAAGAAAAGTTGCAAGAAAATGGCTAAGTGTTGAGACTTAGTATAACTCAAGTGACAAAGAAGAAGTTGAAGAACAACGTCAAGAAGAAGATTAGGAACAGTGTGAACGTGTCTACGAATGGGAATCTTCTAGAAGGATGGTGGACATTAATGGCTCATTTATTACCCCTCTCTCCTTTGTGGCGGTTTTTAGGGCAAATCTTGTTTAGGGCTGAGGTGGTGCGATCCTGGCCATCCAGCCGATTGTAATCTAAGCCGTCCGTTGGACTTGGCTAGCTATATAAAGGGGGAGTCTCCCTCATTTGTATCTCATTAGAAGTAGAAGTTAGACAGTAGAGATTAGAATAGAGAAACAATTAGGTGACTGTTGGCGTAACAACTAACACCTCTGGAGTAAGAGTTGCTACGAACAGCCTATGTACACTACGCAATGAGTGCTCTTCAAATTAGGAGGGGAAGCTCCCTCGTTGTGCTTTACAAAAGTACTTGCAAATGGAAATA
>VDFB02203656.1:0-10090 GCA_007258455.2 Sequoia sempervirens
GGAGTAATTGTTGTCTCCATAGCTTTGGAAGGAGAGGAAGAATTATTTTCACTTGTAACCTTTTTGTAATAGATTTTTTTTTCTTCTTATCTTTCTTATCGTCCTCTTCCTCTACTCTCTTCACTTCTTTAGACTTAATCACTTTGATCTCCACGACTTCCTTGTAGGACTATTCTTCATGTTGTAGGGAAATTGAAGTCTCCTCCATTGTGGTATGTCCCACCATATCCTCTCTCTCCTACCTTTGCATAGATTTCAAAATTTGATCCATTATCTCCATGGATGGTGTTTCTAAAATATCTTGGGAAGAGGGAGAAGGAGTGGCCTACATGACTTGATTAATCATCACCCTATTTGTGGGTAAGAGGAGGATTCTTGAAACTTATTTAGGAAGATTAGAGAGATGAGAAATGAATGAATTGGGGAGGCTAAGAGAAGCAAGAGAAGTAGAAATAATGGTAGGTGATAGAGTAGAGATGGTGAATTTAGGAGTGTAAAGTGAGGAGGATGAATGAGATGATATGGAAGATATGAAAGAAGAGGATTCCAATAGGATGGAAGAATTAGAGGGAGTGAGAATGGAATAAGTGAGATGAATAGAAATGTCAATGGTATGGCCAAGGAAATAATGGGTGGAGGAATGGGAGCAGATGGGATAATAGTGGACATGGATGGAGGAGCAGAAGAAGGTGGAGGAAATGGAGGAATTATGGTTGGAGGTGGATATGGAGGGGAGGTTTCCTCCCCTCCTTAGGTATTAAATGCATTGTGGTGGTGTTGGCCTTCTTGGTTCTCTTAGGGAGGGGCCCTCCTGCCTCACTGAAATTTTGTTTGTAAACAAGGGAGTTCTCAATTGGATAGCTCTCTTTAGTGCTCTTTCTCTTCCCTTTTTCCTTTGGAGGAGTTGTAGCCTCCTTTCTTGTTGATCTTTTAATTTCATCTCTAGTTGTCTCCTCATTTGTAGATGGGGCTTCTTCTTCTTTATCCTCGAATGTGAGTTTGACCACTTTCCACATGAGGGTGGATATTCAAGTGTCTACCCACCTTTTAGATATTTAGAGCACTGGCCAAGTGATGATATCATGGTCCCCCTTCTTCTGTCCAATCAGGTAAGGGGATGGGTTGATTAGCTACTTTATCATACTCCTCAAAGCGTGTCTACCCGTCCTCTTACAATTGCTCTGGAACCTCAAAGATGTATAAGGTATGAATATATTCAAGGTTTTCCCTCATATAGGCCCTCTTATAGACCTTATAATCATTTTAAATTCTTTCCCAAAAATATTCTATATGTAGTTGATGGGCATATTTTTTACTACCTACTATTTCATCTTGTCATAGGGATCAAAATTATCCCTTTTGATATGGAAATTGAAAGTAAAGCTCTAGATCTCCACATCTAAATGCTTAGCTGAGGGGTCCGAAGGAAATTATAAACTTCCCCTTCCCAAAGTTGGAGGGTATAGAACCCTCACTCTATGCTTCCCATGCAACAAATGATGTGATGTGCAAAGCTACCTTATGAGTTCCAATATCACAGTTCTATCTGTGGGATATTTGGGAAATCTATATGGAGCCCCTGAGAATATTTCAAGTCTGAAATATGTAAACTTGAGGAATTGGATAAACCAATAGCTGAATATTTTGACCATCTCTGTGACGCAAAAATATAGTCTTTCTCCCAAGTCCCCCTTCAATGTTCTAATGATGAACATTGCGAATGCATCATTGACCCTTTTGTAGTGATTCTTTGCATTCTAAAACAACAACTATGGATATCATTCATATACAATGAACTCATCAATGCCAGTACCCACATTTCACTTACATATTAGGCCTCTATATCTGAAATTGGTAGCAAACAAGTATATAATATATGAAGTCATGTAAAAGACAAAAGACTTCTTTTCCCTAAAAATTTGGTAGTTTAGATTATCATTGATAATATTCACCCAATAAAACCTTATCTCTTCCCTAAATAATTCCTTGATATAGTAGAACATCCAATTTTTGAATGTGGAACCCTCTCTCTCTCTCTATCTCCCTTTATCTCTCTTTATCTCCCCCTCTTTCCCCTCCCTCCTCCCCCCTCTTTCTCTCTCACTCTCTCCCACTCTCTATTTATGTATTAGAACCTTCTCTCTCTCTCTCTCTCACTCACACACACACACACAAACACACACTTTCTCTCCTCATCTTTCCCTCCCTCCACCCTCTTTCTCTCCCTCTCTCTCCTTCCCTCTCTACTCTCTATTTCACCATTATCTCTCCATCTCTCTCTCTCACTTGCTCCTTGAAGGGAACACATTCTACTAAGAGGGGGGTGAATTAGTAGATCAAAACAATTTTGGAAACCTTTACAACTATTATATATATTTTCAACATGAAGAGAATTGAACCATACAAGCTAGAAATTAAAGCACAACACAAGATAACACATAACACCAAATATATGTTGAAACCCAAGATGGGAAAATCATAGTGAGAAACACTCACAAGAAGGAATATGATAAGTGAATTTTATAATGTGATGTAGGAATCAACCTATTGAAGAAACCAATACCAAAATGAATCTATAGGAACCAACTTAATGGAGACACCAATCCCCACTAGAGCAACACAACAGGTAGAACACTAGTCCTACCAAAATACAAAAAATAATGGAAGATTTGAAATATAACTATGATATGGACCAGATAAACAACAAACACACTCTCACACTAAGAATTACCTTTGATACTAGTGCTCCCTATTTTATTCACACTTATATCACATACCTTCCATTCATTACACTTACATACACTCTATTACTCTCCATACAACAATGAATCTAAACATTTGAAATATATACATGACATTACATTAACACTCTTCCATGTTGGAAAGGGATCCATACAAACTTGGACAACATAGGGTGGACCTAAATTCAAATTACATCAAACATGTAATACACTGTTCCAAACACAAATTTATTATCACCAAGATAACTTGATTCCTTGCACCACCATGAGAACCTTAAATAGGTCTTATCCTCACTCCACATGCAAGATTTGAATTCCACACACTTCAATTTGTTATCACACAAACCTCAAACTTAGAATAGCTTGATGAGCCTTCTAAAACTTAAAAATTCTTCCAAAATAAGCCTCACCTCCAAAAACTTGAGAATTTGGTAGAACTAGTGTAGACACACTTTCCTTCCAAACTACAGAGCTATACTACATTTCTAAAATAAATGCCAACCATATTGAAATGTAGAAAAAGGGGGAAGTGAAATAGGAAGACCTAGAAATGAGGGACCTATGCTGAAAAGCACAAAGGGGGGCATCCACCTAATCACCAATCCACTTTCCCATGCTCATTAGGAAGAGGGAGAGTGTAACAAATGGTTAGAATTGACTTGCAACCTCCAAGGTGAGTCAACCCTAGATTTGGACACTTCGCTGCCCTAACTTCCTTATGACAGAAAATCATAAAATATGATTGAACAACAGTTTTGGGAGAAGAATAAAAGTGCACTAACAATCCATTTTATGAGATCTATCACTTGAAACATGAAGTATTATGATAGAACTATCATAAATAGCAATCAACTAGAAGATTTGAGAAGGTTAAATTGCTATGTACCTGTCACCTAAAAGCATTACAAAGTGTCCTTCTAGGACTCATTCACCCAAGGGTGAATAGGTCTTTGTATCCCTTTCTAGAAAATAAAATTTTTATTTTGTAGCCCTGTGTTTGCACTCTACCCCTGTACCTACAAATATTTTGTCTCGATTCTAGATCTATAGTAAAAACTAAAATTTTTGGTTTGTTTGTATGGGGGTTTTCCTGATCAAACTAGGATTTTGTAATTAGCGATTGATAAAAATGAAAAAATGAAAAATAAAGTGTTGTGTAAGCCTAAACTTCACTAAGTCCACAAAAGGTTTCAAGGCTAAAATGCAAAAACTCTATCCAAGAGTGTTGGGTAGAAATTAGGCGAAGATAGAAGAATGAGATCCTTAGTATAAGAATCATTATGTTGGGAGAATGGCTGGGTGCATGTTCCAAAACCTATAAGAATCCATCACTTGATCACCATGGCATAACCTTCAAATCTTGAACAATGCTTGATCTGCTTGGAAAAATGAGCTTGAAGACGCTAAAACAAATAAGAAATACTTTGCTCCAAGACTTTTAACTACTAATTTTCTTAGATATTCTCTACTGCTCTTGGTGATAATCTTGTGAATAAACACTATCCAATCTCCAACCTAAGTTTAAAATTGTTAAAAGACTAGGATTTATAAGCTTCTCTAATTTCCTAATTATTAAATTTCGATCACTGACCTTGAAACTTGAATTTAGATCATTAAAATATTTCCCAAAAATGATTTCAAATTGGGTTTTGGCACCTAAAGGGGACCCATTCACCCTTGGGCGAATGGGTCTTAGCCTAAGGGAAAATGGGTCTTGGCCTAAATTGCCAAGACCCATTTATTTTGAGGCTTTTAATTTATTAAATACATTTGTTCAATGCATGTTGAGGTGTTGTAAAATGATAAAAAGTGTCCTAGGGTTGCATAATAATGGGAAGTAGGGACCTATTTTGAAGGGTAAAAATGCATAAATGTGAGGTCACTAAAGTAGGTCAAATTAAGTGTGAAATTGTACTTTCACTTAGAGAGAAGTATAATTTTTTACACTACATTTAGCCCCCACTTTAGTGGCCATATGACATTACGTGCATATGTAAACTAAAGGACTTAGAAAGTAAATTATACTTTAAAATGATAATCATATAGACTCATTCACAAATGGGGAGAATGAAGGTCCCAATGTAGTCATCTGCAAAAACACAATGTTAGGAACCACATCTTGTAAAACCAATTTGTTAGGCGTTCAAAATAATCTTGTCAAATTTGAGGGTAGTTAACATTGTCTTAATGAATTAAGGATTTAGGTAGAAAATCATGAACGTAATCTTCTAAAATTTTATTTATGTAATCATGAAATATCAATGTCATAGCCCTTTGATATGTTGTGCCAACATTCTTTAATCCAAAAGGCATTACAACCCAACATAATGTTCCCTAAAGTGTAGTAAATGTTGTCTTGTATTGATCTTGAGGGTTGATAAAGATTTGATTATAGCCTTAAAAACCATCCATGAATGATAATAAGGCATGGCCCTATTGGAAAGAGACACTGCAAATGATTTTTGGTGTTGTCATTGATGGAAACCCTAGTCAGCGACAAATCCGCATAACATCATTTGCTTAAACTGGAAGTCAGATTGAGGACAGTCAGGAATAATAGAACATCCAACAGCTTGGTGATCATCGATTCACTTGCAGATTTCCAGTTGTTATTTTAAGTTGTGGATCTCATGGGAGGTCTATTAGTACAACAAATGTGTTGTCCTAAAATATTAGTGCCTCGTATTAAGTCTTGTGTGAGTTTGGAGATTCAATTTACTTTTCTGTTTATCAATATTTTTGGCCAACTCAATTGATGTAATATGTTGCGGATATTCAAGGAATATTTTATAAAATATATTTTTTGTTTGGTCATTATTTTTTGGGTTCAAGCTAAGTTTTGGACAATTTTTGTGGATGCGCATTGGATAACTCTTAAGATTTGAGCTAACAAGTTGCTAATATTTTCAAGTTTTATCTGAGCTGACATGTTGTGATTAAATTGCTAGTCGCAGATATATATGTATGATCTCTTATATCTTTTTGGTGTGTGTGTGTGGTGCGTCGATGTATATTGCAATTATCAAAAGAGTGGTAGAGCAATTTTATGCACAGTTTCACTTGCACATAAAGATTTTGTAGAGCAAGTCATAGTAGAGTAGAGAAAAAGTTCAGTATCCATTAGAAGAACAGAAGATTGTCATTTGAGCTTAACTGGAATTGTAATCAAGTATTTGTAGTTGCTATTCCTTTAGTTCATTCTCTTGGATCTAATCCGAATCTTTCTAAAATTAGTATACCTTCCCAATTCTTGATATTCTAGGAAGGTATTAGCAGATGCTAAAATTTATTCCATATTGCTTAAACTTCTTTTTTGGTATACTTAGATTATATTGTGGGTGGCATCCACTGTGGTTTCCCCTACTTGAGGGGTTTTCCACGTATTAAAAATCGCTTGTGTTATGGTGTTGTAGTTATTTCTTTCTATTCTGTATGCTATTACAGTTAATATTTTAGAAATTGGATTAATGTCAAAATAATAAAGTATTTTTTGCGAAGCTGATTCACCCCTCTTAAGTTGCTTGTTTCCAACAATTGGTATTAGAGCTAGTTCCTGAAAAATTCTAACAACTTGAGGAGATCTTGAAGAGGTGTTTCAATGGATACAGTAGTCAGCTGGCAACAACTTGTGAATTTGGGCTGGAGTAGTTTGACCCATTCAAAATCACAAGAACTAGGAACCTGAGGAAAAGTCTTAGAGAATATAGAAAAATTCATCTAGTCATTTAAGAAGAACCAAAATCAATGAATCAAAGGAGAAAAAAATTATATAATTAATAATCCTATTTTAATATTGGTCACATAATAGTTTAGAAAAGTCTAAAAAGAGTCTGTGATGAAGCAATTTAAGAGTGTTTGAAGAACAAGATTTTGTAGATGTCTTCAAATCCCTGTAAGTTATAAGTTCATGCCTGTACAATTTTGGAAATTTTGTTCCGATTTCCCCAATTTTTGTCATTGATGTCAAAGGGGGAGAAGTGTAAATTGAAAAATGTATAGTCATCATAGGGGGAGTTTTTTTCCCAAGACTGAAATTTATTTTTGCAGTTTTGAAATGCCAGTGTAACTCATGTTGGTTTTGATCCGACACTTAGTCATTTTTCACTAAGTGTTGCCATCAATGCTAAAGGGGGAGACTGTTGGAAAGAGAAACTACAAATTCTTTTTGGTGTTGTCATTGATGGCAACCCTAGTCAGTGACAGATCCACATAACATCATTTGCTTATACTGGCAGTCTGATTGAGGACATTCAGGAAGAATAGAAAATCCGACATCTTGGTGATCATTGATTTAGTTGCAGATTTCCAGTTGTTATTTTGAGTTGTGGATCTTATGGGAGGTCTATCAGTACATCTAATGTGTTGTTCAAAAATCTCAGTTCCTCGTATTAAGTCTTGTGTGAGTTTGGAGATTCGGTTGGTTACTTTTTTGTTTATCAGTATTTTGGTTCGACTCAGTTGATGTAATATGTTGCAAATATTCAAGGATGTTTTATCAAATATTTTTTTTGTTTGGTCATTATGTTTTGGGTCCAAGCTAAGTTTTGGACAATTGTTGTGGATGCACATTGGATAAATCTTAAGATTTGAGCTGACAAGTTGCTAATATTTTCAACTTTTATTTGAGTTGACATGTTGTGATTAAATTGCTAGTTGCGGATATATATGTATGATCTCTTATATTTTTTGGGTGTGTGTGCATGGTGTGTCAATGTATATTGTGATTATCAAAAGAGTGGTAGAGAAATTTTATGCATAGTGTCACTTGCGCATAAAGATTTTGTAGAGAGATGTAGAGTAGAGCAGAGTAGAAGTTCAATATTAGTTAGAAGGATAGAAGATTGTCATTTGAGCTTAACCAGAAATGTAATCAAGCATTTGTAGATGCTGTTCCTTTGGATTCATTCTCTTGGATCTAATATGAATCTCTATAAGGTAGTGTGCCTTCCCATTTTGAGCAGTGAGCTCTAGGAAGTGTTCTTGAATGCAAGTGCATTCCCATATTGTAAACTTCTTTTTGAGTATACTCAGATTATATATTTTTGAGTATACTCAGATTATATTGTGGATTGGAAATCCATCGTGGATTTTTCCCCTAATAGGGTTTCCACGTAAAAATCCTTGTGTTATGGTGTTGTGGTTATTTTCTTTCTGTTTTTGCATACTTCTCCTGGTTAAATATTTTAAGTGGATTAATAATCAGGATAATAAATTAATTTTTTGCAGAACACTGATTCACCCCCCTCTTAGTGTTGCTTGTTTCCAATAGGCCCATGGTTGAATCTACTATCATGTCAATATTAGGAAGGGGAAATCACCTTTCAAATATTCTTTATTAAGATCACAAAAATCTATACACATCCTAATACAATTGTCAAGGTTTTCCACTGCTACAATGTTTAAAATCCATGGTGAATAATCAATAGGAAAAATAAAGTGAGCATCTAGGAGATTCTCAATTTTAACCTTAACCAATAAGGCTATCTTAGTATTTATCTTGCATATCTTTTGTATTACTGGTTTAGCATCCTGCTTAAGGATAATGTTATGCATAACTATCTTAGCGTCAATACCCAACATATTCAAATAAGTCCTAGAGTCACTAAAAAAATTACCCTTCTAACTTTTCTATATTTTTTGGGCCCTCCTTGTTACTTTGGATTAATATTGCCTTGATTTAGTGTTGCAATTTAGATGACACATTCACATTAAATCTTGGGACCTTGTGAACTAATGGATTTTAATGGCACCTTGCTTAAGTGTTCTAAAGTGATGTAACTCACTTTCACACTTTTCTAAGGTCTTATTAATTAATTACACTTAATAAACCTCTTTTTAACCTTAATATTTCCTTGTTTGGAGTGTTGTAAAGTGTTGTAACACACTTTCACATTCCTCAAGGCTTTTCATTAATGATTAGGTCTTCTTATGCTTTAATCAGCCCTATTTTGCATCCACAAGCCTCATTCATTGTATCTTTTTGAGGATAATCCTAACACCAATCAATATCCAATCATAATTCAGGTGTTTTTGGCTTGTGTGGCCCAGATTTAGGGACCTGGGACTCATTCACCACCATGGGTAAATGGGTCCCTTTTCGAGACATATTTGGCCCTCGGCCGGTTTTCAAACACAAGAACTTTTTTATTTTGGTCCCTTACATTATGCACAGGTGAGACTCATTTCACCACCTTGGGTGAATGGCTCATCTTGTTGACCCAAAGATTAAAATTAGATTCAAATTTCTTGCAATATTTTATTCCTCCTAGATTTGATGCCAGCTTATGATGTTATAATTTTAGGTGCACTAGTGTGAGTATAAATACAAGGTTCTTTTTAATAAAGTGTTCCGGCACCTAGCATTCAAGAGAGTTCACCAAGAGCATTTGAGTAATTTCACAAAGGTATTCAAGAGCTTTCAAGGGAAGATTATCAAGCATTTTATAGCAGCATTCAAGTGCCAATCATCATGTCAAGGATTCCATATATCATGTTTATTATTGTGCTAACAATTGTGATGTAGGGTTTATGATTCAAGTAAGTATTTCAAGCAAGATCAACATCATTCAAAAAGAAATCAAGAACCATCTATAGCGCCCGCCATTATGAACTAAAAGGAACTAATAACAATGGAACAATTTTTTTTTAAAAAAGAATATAATAACTTACTTAAGTATTCTAATATAACAATATACTAAGTTGCATGACTAATTCCATTGGGGTACACGGGGTGACATTACTATACCAACCCATAACAACGATAATAAGATAGTAATAATTAATCTATTACGTAAATCTATTTATTCCCATTTCATCATTTAAAATATCTATTAACTAATAACCATATTCATAACATATGCACATATGACAATACATGGAATTATAAAGATATAAAGTGTTACATATTTCAATAGATACAACTCAACATAACCAACTATAACAAATGATCCTGAACAAATACATGGCCTGAATAAACATTACATCCAAATGATAGTAGAATACAATTGACTGAAAATACAACTCAATAACCACATCTACAATTTACAACAAGGTCATCCCAACACACGTGGGAGACAATACATCAATGAATATATTACATCAGGAGTATACATACATCTGGTACAAAGAATTATTGGATCACCAACATCTTCCAAAATCTTGCAATAAAAGATACAGCTGCAATAGAAAGGGAAACCCAATGGGGTGCGAAGCACGTTCCACCCAACCACCCCCGTGCTGAGAGTAGACAAGGAAGGGTCCCCGACCAAGCACGCCTAACAATAACAAGACTAACTCCAAATAGACAACTTAACATCAAAGACCACTTAGAAACTCAACAACGACAAATC
>VDFB02203657.1:0-28713 GCA_007258455.2 Sequoia sempervirens
GGCTGCTCGAGGCACTGCTTGATGGTAATGTACCCAATAATACTCTACCTCTTTGACCGCATCTTGGTACATGCATGCCGAGATTGTCCTGCCTTGTGTGCTCTCAAGCTGCTGGCGTCGACCGGTCTCTTATGCTAGTTGTAGCTTAGTGGCCTGTCTCTGTTGTATGGCCTGATCTCACTCTGCTCTCACCTGATCCCTCTCAGCTATCAGTGTAGCAACCTGTGCTTGGAGCTGTTGGATTAGAGCATCCATTTGGTCTGGCTGAGGTGGTGGTGACGGTGGTGGTGGCTGTTGTTGATAGTCTCTCAGAGGCTACTATGGGTCCTTCGGGGCATATCTTTATTGATCCCCATCTCTTTGTTGGTCTCTCTGCCCATCCCTCTACCTTTGTTGGTCGGGAGGTGGTCCACCTCCTCCTTTACCTCCATCTCTGTCTCCATCTCTGTATCCTCGCCCCCACCCCCACCTTACTGTCCAGCCTTGGGGTCTCTGCTGTGGTGAAGCTTCCCTTGGCACTGTTAGTCTAACTAGTGGCCTGAACCAATCTCAGTATACCTGTGTGGTGCTGGGTTCTGCCTTCCCTTGATCGTATGGCCATGGCCTTGCAACTAGCTGATGAAAGCTGTCCACAACATCCTCTGGAGGGATTGTCTAACCCCATGTGGTCCCCCTCAAAGTACGAGCAAATATGGCCATGTACTGGTCATCGGACCTATCTTGGGCATCTCTGAATTGCCTAGCCACTTGATCTAGCAGATAATGCTCGATCATGGTGTGCTCCCTACCCTGCATAAGTCTGTCTTACCTAGCAAAGAATAGTTGTTGAACATCATAATACTAGACGGGCATCACGAGCCAAGGAATCCATATAAAGACTATCATCTCGTCAATCACCCTCATCCAGTGAGGGATGTCGACTCCTCCTGTGTGTGTAAAGGTCAAACCACCCCTATATCGCCAGACCACTGGGTCATCTCACTCCACATCAACAACTACAACTCGCGGGCGAAGCACTACAATGTGCTCCCAGGCCTAGATGTGTAAGAGTGTCACTCTGGCTTCGATCGCCCTGTTGTCACAATAGGAAAACTCATGCAAATCATGGTAGAGTGAGGCCAACATCATTGGTCCCCATGCAAAGCACTATCTCCAGCAGAGCATCCGCTCCCAAGATAGACCCCATTTAGGACTGAAATATTGGACACGCCAATTTGGTGCCACAAGGCCTGAGATAATAGTTGCTACAATCAATCAAAATGGTGACACTGAGCTCCTATACCACTCTAGCTCAATTTGTCCCTCAACAAAAATGATCTCGTCAAGTCCCATGAGCTCGTAATAGGCATCTGTCATGGCATCCATATCATAAATAACCCACTCTCCATGGATGGGCAATCAAAGAATGCACTAGACATCCTCTAGCGTGACTGTCACCTCACATGTAGGGAAGTTAAACGATGACGTCTCACTGTGCCATCGCTCTACTAGCGTTGTCATCATGCCTAGATGTGTCCTGATGGTCAGTGTGTAGGTGACGTACCATAGCCCTATCGCCCCAAGGTGCTCCTGGAGCAACTCGTGCAATCCTTTCAATCTGCTCAAAATCAAGGATCGATGCTCACATGAATGTAAAAACTTTGTGTCCCCCTACACCAGTAAAGCCACAATGTCAAGTTTTGTAAAAAATCAGGATCCTGTTTGAAGTTTTTGCGACTGAAACAACAAATGTGTCGCTGTTTGCAATTGCGTCACTATTTGAAGGCTTCAAACTGTGTTGTTGGAAGCCTCTAAATTCCAAACTCCGTCGTGGCGGTGTTGTTTGACTGTGCTTATGTTTGACCCTAAACCCTAAATTGCTAACTGGCTTGCTACAACACTATTTTCATATGCAGTGCCATTTGGAGTTTGACCCCTAGACCTCTAACTACGACGCGATGTTGTAGTTTGCAAAAGCGGCGTACTTTAAGGCCACACGACACCGATTTGACCCCTTCAACGACACTAAACAACACTGCTAGACTTGTTTGAATTTTAACCCTATTTAATGCACACACAAATCAAAAGGAGTGGTCCTCAAGACTTGCGGTCGTTGGTAATAATTTTGTACCTAAACATTGTTAATTCATTGCACCATCTCGAACAAAGGTTAGAGCTCAAAAGCAAGAAATCTCTAAAGGCTAAATGTGCAAATGAATTGGAAGTAGCCTCTCGAGGGCTATTTAAACATGAAAGTTAGGGTTTTTTTGACCCTATTTAGCTGTCAACCTAGGGCTTTAGACCCCCGATCCCATTTTCACCCAACTGAGGCCCGTTTTGCATCATTTTTTTCACGTTTTTGCACGTTTTTGGCATCCTGGAGCCTTTTTGGACTCGTCGGGTAGCTTGTCCTCTTTTTTCGTGAGATCACCCAAAAATTCAAATTTTTGTTTGATCTCTCAAGGGGGCAGTATACCAACATAATTCGTTCACTAAGGTAGCAGTGGGGCATCTATAAAAATATTTGTTTTTTTGAATTTTGATCACAACAGTTTATTCTTTAAACCAACGCAATGGGTACATTGCTTCAAAGAGGTGAAATGTAGACACAAATAAATATTTCCATTGATCTTTATGCACCCCGATCTGATTTTTACTAACACTAGTTCATCCTCAATCATTCTTTACTAATCAATTTAATCAATAATTTATTTAAGCTAAATTCATCACATTTTACCCTCTTACTAAATAAATCACCTTTATCTTATTAAGTCATCATCTCCTATTACTAAATAAACACTTGTTTAATTAATCCTATAGTCCCTCTTTTAATTAAATAATTCAGCTTATTTAATTAATCTCTAAGGTCATCTCCTTTAAATTAAATAAATTAATCTTTATTTAATTTAATCTAACACCATCCTCTTTAATTAAATAAATCAAAATTTATTTAATTAAGTCTAAATCTATTATTCCTCTCATTTTGATTTATTTAAATCCTAAAATCTAAATCAAATTCCCAAATAAACTAATCTCCTTTTAAATTAATCAAGTCCTGATTAATCCTAATCTTAATCCATCAAATCCTTTAGCTTTTGCAACTTGCTCATGAAAATAAATTTAATTAATTAATAAATCTTCAATTTCCTTTCAGAAAGGCATCAAAGGATGGAGTATTCCTCAAGTTTGAATTCTCCCCCCAAAAGGACTTGTCCATCCAACAAGGCATTAAAGGCCTCTTACATGTCCTTTTTCTTGAGCCAAGTAGCATTTAATTCATTTATTCTCTCCCTCCAACTTGTCACTTCTCCAAATTTGAAATTCCACCTAATTGCATTAATGTGCACATTCATCCAAATGTGCCCCACCTTTGCCCACTCACATGTTGACAAGTGACATTGTGCTATTGGTTGATGTTTTGTCCCACATTCATCCATTTCGCCTCATCCTCCATCATTCTCTTCTATAAATAGAAGGCTCTCATTTGGATTTTGGATCCACAAGTTCATTCATAATCTTAGGCATTTTCATCCACAACTTGAGCAAGGTTATTATTTTCATGTTTTGAGCAATCTTCATCCATTTTCATCCATTTTTATCATTTCATAGCTAGGTTATGGAGAAATTTCACCAAGGAGCATCAAATCTTCACCATTGATCATCAAGCTTGCAAGGAATTGGGAAAGGGCCATTTTCCACATCAAAATGACACCAATTCCCCCATGGGATTGAGAGTTTGTTTATTTTGAGCAAGATTAGATAGTTTTTATTCACGTTCTTCATTTATTTCTTGTTCTTGATATCTCAAATGAATTTCATGGGGAATGTTGTTTTTAACTTGCATATTAGACTAATATTGTGTTTGTTCTTTATATTTGTGTAGGTCTAGAATCACCATTCACAGGACCATTTCCCTTTGCCTTTTATTGATCTGGTATTGGATTCCTTAGCGGGAAAGAAGTACTCCTTTTTGGATGGGTTCAGTGGTTATAATCAGATAAGGATTACAACATAAGATTAGTATAAGAAAAAATATACCTATCCATGGGGCACACATTCTTATTTAGTCCTCCTATTTGGGATATGCAATGCCCTTGCCACATTATAGAGAGTTGTAATAAGAATTTTCTCTGAATTAGCCCATGATTGTATTGAAGTATATATGTACGATTTTACCACATGGGGAAACTTGTGAGGAAACATTGAAAAATATTGAGAAGGTACTGCAGAGGTGCAAATACCATAATTTATCCCTTAGTAATGAGAAGTGTTACATGATTATAGAAGAAGGGATAATATTGGGACACTATATTTCACAAGGTATTCATATGGATCCAAATAAAATAGAGGTGTAGTGTTGAAAATTGTCACCCTTGATAAAGTTAACTCCTTCTAACCAACAAAAGGAGACAAATGAATATGAGGAACTTGGTGAAAAAGACACTGATATGTTTGTTGAGAAAAGTGAGGAAGATATGTCTGTGATAACACAAGATTTGGGACAGCTACAAGATGTTCAACAGTGTGATGAGTTGCTGGTTCATGAAGCCCAATATGAGAGTGAAATTTTGGCTCATGAAGTAGTTTCATTTTGGGATGATCTAAAGTCTATTTTGGCTCATGAGGAGGCCTCTTTTTGCCCAATTTGGGCTATTGAACCAACATCCTTTGAAGTAGAAGATCCAAAGTAGGATGCAGAACAACAACATGATTTGGAATTACAAGAAATCAGTATGGAGAGTCTTGGATTCATACTTTCTAGAGGATGCCCAATTAAGCATCTAGCCATAATGGAGGAGGCCAATAAGAATATTGATATCTTGCTTGCACCCAAGCACGAAGGTACAACTAAGGAAGAGCAAACTTAAATTACCTTTCCACTTTAGAACAAGAATGTCTACATTCCATGTGAAAAGGTTAGTGAGCTTGTGTACGTTCTTCAAGAGATCTTGCTGCTCATTGTTGAATTTCTATCCATGTTTCATTTCTTTCTAGCTGTTCTCCAACATAGTAAACATTGTAGATTTTGTAGAAAAGGCAGTTACTTCACCCAATTAGTGAATGGTTTCGTTTGAGTTAGTGCTTTATTGGTTAGTGTAGGGTAGGTTAGAATGGGGTTGATGTAGTTTTCATTTCTCTAAGTGCTTTTCAGCACAGTTAGATAGTTTCCCTACTACTATTTTGTTTTCAATAAATATCCTGGTATTCTAATCAATATTCATTAAGTTATAGTCATATCCAAAGCTGTTGTTTTAGGTCTATCTTTGAGTTTATTAAGTGACTCCATACCCAATGGATAAGCCTAGACAACTAGTCTTCATGTTTAGTAGGAAAAAATATAGCAGATGTCCCCAAAAATGTTACCTAAATTTCACTAATAGCTAATTTAGGTAGAGCTCTTTGATTTCAAACTAAGAAAAAGGTACATTTTTCATTAATCTTTCCTATATTACATTCAATTGTATAAACAAAAAATTAGAAATATTACAAGATTATAGTAACATATCATTGCATTTATACAATTGCATATAATATAGAAAGGATTTAAACAAATCTTTTCTAAAAAGTAATCTTTATTTATTCAAAAGTGCATATTTGTCTCATAAAAGCCGTGAGACTTAACTTATTCAATGTAATTGAAGAAAAAGCATATACATGAATAAGTAAATAAATGTAAATGTGCATATAAGAAGAGAGACCAGTTATTGCCTGAGAATGACTGGTTCAAGGTGTGTTGTCTTGCACTACTGCTGCCCCGAGTTGTTTGTGTTCCTCCTAGCTCCATG
This sequence comes from Sequoia sempervirens, assembly GCA_007258455.2. NCBI lineage: Eukaryota > Viridiplantae > Streptophyta > Pinopsida > Cupressales > Cupressaceae > Sequoia > Sequoia sempervirens. Next base: position 5,766 of record VDFB02203657.1, read on the forward strand.
TTGCTCTTAGTTCTTGCATTTGGAAATAACAATGATGTTAGAGCAATGCTCTAAGCAATGAAAAGTCTTTAACCTTACATGAACATACACCTATGCATGTATAAACTGATCTCTGAATGCATTAAACAAGCATGCAAACCTTGGATGTCCTAGAGAACAATGAAGTCATCAAACACATCCAAAATATGCATTTATTTTTCTAACTTGTTTGCTTCATGAACATATATAGGAAAAGTAATGTCGTTGTTTTGATTCATCAAATTACAACATGTGGGTTAAAATATGGCTCCCACAAGGGTTGAGCCCAACATGCTGAATTATCAAATAATGAGCTCATTTGAGCTTATTTAAGAGGGAAATGCAATCTTAAGAAGCTTCATATCAACATGATTATGCAATGATAGTGAATAGACATACATATTGAGTTGATAAAGTATTTCTTTGAGCAACTACAAAAGCTAAATGGAACCATATTATGGTGGCTTCATATGCATTAATGAAATTACATTCTGACAGTGTCTACAAGCATCAAGTAATGGAAAGAAGAATATCCAAATTACAGTGCTATGGAGAACACCTCTAGGAATAAAATAGTTCCTTATACAGTACTTATTAAAATCTCACAGCAGGGATGTAGGGAAAGTAGCTACCATTGTTGCAAATCACACTGAATAAGTGATCTTCATGAACAATATAGTGGTCTATAATGGTAGCCTTGTAAGAGGGTGTTAGTGCTACTGTAAGAGGGTACAAGTGCTTCTGATGGTGTTGATTTACTAATACTTTCCATTGAAAACAAATAGGATGTTTGGAGTTGAAGGTCATTAAAAAGGGTCATCAAAATATGTAGAAAGCATACTGAATAGTATGATGGTAACAAAAGGCTAGTTTTGAATACTTGAATGATAGGGTTGTACAAGTCACATGTTTGCACTATCATTTATCACTGTACCAAGATTTCAATGGAAAGTTTTGTGTCATGAAAACAAAAAGCAATGCTTCAAAGGTTGATGTATTGTACATGATTAAATGATACATGAACAATAAATACAAAGGCATGATCTATTTATCAGACACAAGTGATAGTCTCAAATCTATCAAGGCAACAGGGTTCAAGAAGGATGCTTGATAAGAATTCACAGTCACAAGACAATAACATAAAATGAGCCAATAAAGATAGAAAATATCCTAATGTTGCAGTAATAAGAGGCAAATTTGTTATTATCACAATCACTTATCTATTGCCAAGTGTGCCTCATAATCTCCTATCAATATTGAGTGAAGAAGTCACAGTGGTTGTTGAATTTTTAACTCCTTAAGGCCATATCATGGCTTGTGACAATGAAAATGTAGATTTAAAGGCCTGTAACAAGTATTTTATGTTAAGAAAGAAACCCTCGATCTGTCGAAATGAAGAGTTTATATTTATTTTTCCAAAAAGATAAGCAAAACCCCTGAATATTTATAGAGGTCTAAAGTAATGCAGTCCATTCATAACCAAAGCCAAAACAATGAAAAGAGACATAATTTTAAAGTTAATCACTGATGAAGCTCAACAAGAAGATCAAAATGGTCGAGCCATGTGCTCAAATATTTGCCCTCTCAGGAAATCTCATTCGTAATATTATCTTGCATGTTTTTTTATCACAATAAAATGATTATGATGGCCATAAGGCTTGCAGAGGAGGTTGAAGGATGCAACCATAAAGAGAAGAACAATGAAGGCTCAACATAATGTATGAATATGTAGAAAAATGCACGGGAGAGCAATATCATGGCCATCGTTTTGCATAAATGTGATCAAAATAGGTAATGCATCCACATATATTGGTGGAAATATAAAAAATATGCAGAGATGTTAAGCATTCTTTAGAAAAATGTCCAAGTTTCAGGCTACAAATACATGGAATACACAAAGAAGATGTTGTTTCTCTTGTATATTGCAGAAATAACTCTATTTCGAGCTTCTTTTTCTTTTGAAAATGAAATTAAAGACAAAATTTTTAGAGAAAGAGGTTACTTGAGATTCCTTATCGAAAAATGCAAAGTAGAAGCCTAAGTATCTTCAAAATCCACCATGGAAAACCCTACAGAAACCCTATGTTGGTGGCACATGAAGACCTCCAACAAAACTTAAGAATGAAATGAAATGCCTTAACCTTTCACATCATTTTGTCACTTAGGGTTTTTTTACCCTAATATGTTGATGGGATAAAGGTATTTTTTACCTTTTGATTTAAAATTACCAATGTCAACTAATGGAACCCGTGGTTCTTTATGCCTTAGTATTTTTCAATGCTTTAGGGGTTCCAAGTATTAGGCTTTTTGTAAATTTTTGCATTCTTCTAAAGTGTAAAACATTTTCCTTAGTGATATTTTATAAGTCACTTAAGCTCAAATGCTATTTTAATGTAAAATTAAATGCAAAAGAAAGTAGCTTTCAACACATGATAAAGAGAGAAGTGGAAGATATGCTTTGATTTATGACATGCCAAGAATATAGAGGAGGTTGGTTTCAGTTTGCCAACATGAGGAAGGAATATAGGGAGTTTTAAATGCTTTTTGAGAGCTTTTTGAGGGAATTTTGAGGTGTCATGATGTTGGACAAAGTCAAGCTTGACTTTTTAATCCATTTGGAGCTCTTTTGGATGAAATATAGTGGCTAGATTTTAGGCTTTTTTAAGGCTTACGAAAATGAAGATTCTAGAGACTTTTTTGGTGGAACCACTTGGTGTTGCTTACTTATTCACTTTTGAGACAGTTCTTGATATGCATTTATGTACTTAGTGACTTTTCGGTCCTTTGTAGAATTTTACAGACTTTTGTAACTCTTTGGATATGGAATATAGAGGATACCTTGCTTAATTATGGTGAAGAAATTTTTTCCATCTTGTTCTTGCAGTATTTGTGTATGTCTGAATGATTGATTAAGTTATCTTGTGAGTTTTTCTTAGCTTCCTTGTGCCTTTGTCTCATATGTTTATACCTTTGCTACAAATAGTAAGCTAATGCAGGTTGCTGATTGTATCGATAAAGTGCATATCACTTGCCAATTGTGAAGTTTCTCTTCCCTTTGCAAGTTATTGTGTTTTTGACCATTTAGTGAAATATTTATGTAGAAGCATATTGTGACAGGTTGTGCAATCTTAGTTTCTATCAGTTTGAGCCAAGTGTAAACAAGCTGAGTTTTCATAATCCTTATTAGTTTGGTGTATCACCATAGAGATAGTGTTTTCAAGTTTCCAACATTCCTTCTCCCTTTTCCTCTGAAAAATTGGTAGTTTTAGGTGACACCATAGGAAGTTGGCCTTCTCCGGAGGTTGACCTCTATTTACAAGTTACCCACAGCTTTAGAGGTCTTCCCATGTTTCTCTGAATTGTTGAATTTCATATTCAATAGGGTGAAATTTCAATAGATAACAATAATTTCATACTAGGTTTTGCTCCCCCTAAATTGTTGAGCCTACTTGGGTCCCTAATTTCTTAAATTATGCATTCTATAGCCCATTTGCACCACTTTTAGAGAAATTTCAAGCATTGAACAAATGCTTCTAGCTATTATTTTTCCTCCAACACTTAATGTACTAGAAAATAGGGCCAATACCCATTCACCCTAGAGTGTATGGGTCCCCCTATTTTTTCGAGGACCAATTTTGGATATGTTGGTGTCAGCATTTTAACATTCAAAATTCAAATTGCAAATGTCAGATTTTGGGATTTAATTTTTGGGAAATTAGCATAATTGCATATAAATACCTAGTTATTACATCATTTGAGATCATCTAGAAAACTATTGGATAAATTATTGTCAAGATAATTCAAGAGCAAGTCAAGAGAAGCATTTCTATGATTTATTGCAGCAATTCAAATCCAAACATCATGTCAAAGTGTATGTGAGTTCATATTATCATAGTATCATTGTTTTGTGAAGGCTAACCTCTTTTGTAGGTCTTCAAAGTATTCAAGCAAGCAAGATCCAAAATATTGAGATGATGTCTATGAATTAAGTCCTTCAAGGAAGCCATTGAAGGTGGTGATTTGTAGCACTTTGTGATTTTATCATTCCTTCCTATCATTTATCCATTTATCATTGAAATTTCCATTATGGAAGTGGAAACACTAACACGGGGTTTAACTAAGGAAAGACCCTAAATGGCACAACCCTTTCCCTCTCTTTGAATTTACAAGATTCAAGTTTGAAGAGGATTAAAGGAATCTTGAAGACAAATTGTTTATTGTTGCATTTAAAGCCCTACACCTTGTCAACTCATGAAAACTCACCTATATAATTATTTGACAGTGTTCTTACAACTCTACAATCGGGAATCAAAAGCTTAGATCTGTCATCAAAGGACCTAAAAAATAGAGCAAGAAAGGTGTACAAGAATTCATACTCCCTAAGGTGACTCTGTCCTTGTATTCAGATCAATACCAACTTTTCTAGGTAGGTGCACAGTCCTCTGCACTTCCCAAATATGCTTATAATTGACTATTTTAGTTTATCAGTTGTATTCTTTCATTTCTCATATTAGGGAACATAGTTTAATAAGGTTAATCATAGTAAATCAATTCCAATCCATTCCAATCCCCAAATTGATGGAGATCTAGGCCTGATTGGCTCACCTTCATGGTTGAAAGTCAATCTATACACCTTGTTGATCTCCCACTCAATGCAACCCTAAGAAAAGGCCTTGAATCCTATTGTTCTAAGCACTTAGGATTTAGGATCACTTTTTTTATATGTTTCATTTTAGTGAACTTGACATTTTGACATCATATACCTTTTGAAATTTAAACATAGATCTAGGTTTTACATTGCATTATTTTGAATTCCTCATTTAGGGTTTCATTTATGAATCATAAAAATATAAAAAAATCAAAATATTTGCATCTCATATTTTATCATAGGTTGCATTAGGGTTTATTTCAATCAATTAGGTCAAATCTACATTTAAAATTGCATTCAAATTTTATTTATTGTTGCATACTTGCATTTGAGTCATATTGTCTTAAATTGTGAAAATTCTAGAAAAATTCTTAGTTGTAGACCTGTTTTCCCCTCTATCCTTGTACACTTGCATTAGTAAACATTTTCAGACATCTTTGTCTTTGTGTCTTCAGTTTGTTTGTGCTTGCAGATCTCTAAATTAGAATTCTTAATTGCATATATTTAGGCATCTTTCATATAGTTCAAAGACTAAAAAACATTGCATTGTTTGATTTCAAAATTGCATCAAAATTATCATTTTTAGATTGTGGCAACTTAGAATCAATCAATTATTGTATTCTAGATCTAGAAATTACATTCATAATTGTCAAAACATTTTCCACATTATTTCACACTTGAATTTTATATCACATTGGAATAAATTCAACAAAATCTAGAAAAACATTCATTGTTAAACATGTTTGCAAGCAAACCCAAAATCCTTCAGTAGTGCCTTAACTAGTCAAACTTTGAAATTTTAAAAACCTTGACCAGGACATAGACGCCCTTGGGTGCCTCTATCCTATTTGGGTGCCTTTTTCCTACTATTTTTGGCTTAAATTTTTGTGACAGAGCTCTCTTAGTGTCCTCTATCTAGATCTGATGTTTGTTTTTCAATTCTATTTAAAGAACTATCAAGTTTTTATCATTTGATACATAAGAAAAGTAGTAACATGTTTCCTTTTCAAATATGTGGTTTTGATATGGTAAAACATGGATTTTATGATTGTAATCTTCCTAATTATGAGCACAATCAAGGGAAATGAATTAAATTCATTGACAAACATGCTAGTCATTCTCCCAATATCTCTCCTAATATCACTTCTTAATATCACTTTTCCTAATCTTCATTCATCTCCCAACATCTCTCCCGCTTGTGAGATTGTTTTGGTGCAAGAGGATGTAATCATAGATAATCATAATAATCATTGTTGTTCTTCTCTCGATACCTCTCCTACTTGTGAAGAAGGTATCTTGGTGTTAGAGGATCCAATCATCGAGTTTCATGAGAATCTTGTTTGTTTCTCTCCCAAACCTATCCTACTTAGGTAGATATTATGGAACAAGAGGATGAAATCATTGATACATTTCTTTCAAAAGATAGTAAGTTGGATTGCGTAGATGAAGATGCTAAGGTGAAATTAGATGCACCCTCGACAGAAGGTCATTAACAAGAAGTTAAGTCTGTTGAGGTTATGAACACACAATTGGCTATTAGATCTCCTTTGTTATTAGACCACCTAAAACTAATTTTGGAGCTCCTAAAAGTCCTATAATTTTTGGACCTCCTAAGTCACCTATCATTATAAGATCTCCTAAACCTCATGGCCATATCCTAAACTTTGCAAAACAACTTACTAGTAGTCATGTGTCACAACAACCAAGTTATCACATAGTTGCTCACACATAAAACACTAGAATAATAAGCAACCAAAATAAAATCCAACATCCATCCCATTTTCTCAACCATATCTCCCACCCACACCTAACATTCTGTAGCAGAGTGATAAAGAATTTGATCTTGTTGAGGAACTTCACAAAACTCCTGCTAAGATATCCTTGTGAGATTTGATTCAAATATCACCTGTTTATCATAGCATGCTTCAAAGTGCTTTGCAAAAAGTTGTGGTCCCTCCTAGTGCACAACTAAATGATGTATAAACCTTAATTGAGGGTAGGAATTTGGGTAATTTGGATTTTTTCTTTCATGAAAATGAGTTACCCCTTTGGAAATGCAAAAATAAAGTGATGCTTTGATGATAATGACTATTATTAATAGGGTTAGGATTAGATGTACCCTTATTGACAATGGTTAAGGAATTAATGTTTGTAGTGTAAATATTTTAGATAGAATTGGAGTGGAAAAAATCGTAATTCAACCTGCTGATTTGTCAATCAGAGGTTTTGATAACATGGAAAGACAACCGCTTGGTGTGATAACGTTACCTGCTAAAGATGGTAAGGTTGTGTTGTAAACTCCCATCCATGTCATGCCCCATGACCTTTCATACAATCTTATTTTGGGTAGACCTTGGATTCATGAGATGAAAGGAGTTCCTTCAATGCTTCATCATTCAATGAAATACATATACAACAATAAGGTTTACACAATAAAAGCTGATCCAAAATCTAAAAATTGCTTACAAACTAAAATAGGAATGAAGAATCCTCTTAGAACATTAACACCAACTACAAAAGTGGAACCTTTAGAAGTTGAGGACAAAGATAAGTATCTTTCATTGATGAAAAATTTGTTAGATGATGAGTGGGGATCATTAGATTTCACACCTACATTCATGGAGGAATACATGATTACACAATAAAAATCAAAGAAAGAGAAAGAAGCCACAATGATATCAACACAATCCAACACTAAAGCATCCACAACTTCTAGAAAAGAGGAAAACACAAATTACACATCCACTTATGATGAAGATGATCATGAAATGCCACCTTCTTCGAAAGAAATGAAGGTCGTTTATGGAAGAGGTTATGAAATTTTAAAACAACTTGGCTACAATGGAAAAGGATGTGGTGAAAAAGAACAAGGTATAAGTGTCCCCATAGAGCCTAACACACAAGAAAAAACAAAAGGTATTGGGTATTATCCTTCACAAATAATGAAAACATCAAAAAGAACTTCACTTAATCATGAAAAATAGTATTAGTTGTTGCTCCTTTCCATGTGGTAGTTGTAGTATCATAACATACTCACTACCATGTATGGGGGTATAAACTAAACTTTATACAATCATATGCCATTTTACAAGGAGAAGTGCATCATCATCCATCTTGGGATCATCTTTTTTCCTACACTTGGGGGTTAAGGGGTTAGGTAGCCTTGTGTTAGGTGCATTCCTTCTAGCAAGGGATCCCTTTGTGTCTCCTTAAAACATTAGTGTAACAAGTACACTAATATTTTAAGGGGGTGGCATATGGTCCCTCACTCATTGTTTGCATGTGGAATGGTCCCTTTTTAGTGATGATAGCATACATCTCCTAGGAAGTATGACTTTGTCAATCAAATTGTGACCTTGATTTATGTGAAATGTCTCCTTTGTGGTGATACTGGCCTTGACATCCTCTACGTGTGTGACCTTTCTTGGCATATGGTGTTTCCTTTGTGGTAATACTATGGTTAGTATGCCCTAATGTGTGATTTTCTATTCCATGACTTGTCCTCTCTTAGTGGTGATGTCATGTGTGATATTCCCTAAGGTGTGACCTTTCATGTATTGAGCAAAGCCCCTTTATTGTTTTTGTAAATCACCTTTTTTAGTGGTTTTGTTATAACACCACTTGATGTTTTAGCCTTACCATATCATCATTTATGCACCCCCTGAGGCTAGTTTTGTCCGTCCCTCGAGATGTTAAACTTTGTGCACTCACTGAGGTGAGTTTTGTTTGTCCCTTGAGATGTTAAACTTTGTACATCACCTAAGATGAGTTTTTCTTGTCCCCCATGATGTTAAACTTTAGGCACCCCTTGAGGTGAGTTTTATGTGCTCCTTGAAGTGAGATGTTGCAATATAGTTCATGGATTCAACATAATGGAACTTGTTAGGTCATGAAATTGAGCACCCCTTTTTAACATGGCCACCTAACATTACATAACTTGCTTGCTAGTGGAGCCATGTATTTCATGAGTGATGTGGCATACCACAAATTTTATGAACTTGACGTGAAACTAGAAAATTTAATGAAAAATAGAAAAAAATTGAGTTACAAGTTCTGCAACACATCTATGGGTGTAGAGAACTGCATTTGTAGAAACCTGCACCACATTTATCTACAACACCACATCTGTAGCCTTTTCGTAACACATCTATATTACGACGATGCATGTGTAGTTTTTTGTGATGCATTTGCCAAAATCTGTAACACAATTGTCTATGTTTTAAATATTTTCATTCTCTACTAATATTTACTATTTTTACTTTTTACACAGGACTAACAACTACTTTCTAAAACCATAACATTGCAATTATATTATCTAGGTTGTCTATTTTGTGTTTTTTGTCGATTTATGTGTTTGTAGGTTTTGTGACACAACTAATTTTCTGAGCCACAATCATTTCTTGTACCACAATCATCTACTTGTACCACAATCGTCTTCTTCCTGCACCACAATCGTTTTCTTCCTACACCACAATCATTTGCTTCTTACACTGCAATTGTTTGCTATGACGCATCTAACTGAAAGGTCCTTTTTTTAAAATTCTACTTTTGATTTTCAATGTAATTCTAATAGGTTAAGTTTTTGGGTTACTAATATCTTTCTTTAGATTTTTGGTGATCACTGGGCCAAGAAAAAAATTTAATACTACTAATCCTTCTTATTGCAGAGCTTGCTTGACAAAGACACTTTTAAAATTACTAATGAGTTTTATGCAGGTCCGCTTGCCAAAGACTAAACTTTAAACATTGTCTTTATTTTTTATAGAGTAAACAACTTTTATTTGGGCTTAAAAAGAATGACTGTATTTCGTGCTTGGTAGACTAGTGATAGATATGCTCTTCCCTCACTTCTTGTGTAATTTGTTGTTTATCTGTGGTGTGGCACCTATGTATGCTCTCCCCTCACGACCTCTAAGAACAATATTGGGGATCAAAAGCAACACCATTTCCATTTATTTGAAGTAGCAAGACTTTCCTGAGGGCCTCATCACCCCAAGTTATGATCTCAAGCACATTTTTTGGTGGGATATATAAAGGGGGGAGAGTAAAATTTGTGCCTCAAGGAAAGCTAGCATCGTTCAAAGCCAAGCTCCATGACCCTCAATCTATCGAGACATGGAGGTGATGAGTAGAGAGGAGACCCCTCTCAACACATGCTATTATAAACGAGCCTTTTATTCATAGTAGACCCCTACTAAACACTATTGTTAATAGAAGCCTAGGAGCCATTCAATCATAGCTTGTTTGTGGTGCATTGTATAAGTATCAATGCACGAAGCTACTCACCATGTCGTCCCTTAATTTGAGATAGAAATCTTTGGGTTGCTATTTATAGCCTCTCAAGGAGAGAAAGAAGGTGAGTCTATGCCATTGGACATCTATCTATCCAATTTCGTAAAGAAAGGTGTTTCTATATGATCTTGTAGAGTATTTATCACTTAACTGTGAGGTGAGCCTACAAAAAATTTACACACCTATCTAATTAACTAAGTTGTGCTTGTTTTCAATTGTCTTCAGTCTATTCTCTATTAGTGACACCATCAACCTTTGGGCCTTAAACTTGTTATTGAGAGTCAAAGAGTCACAACTGTTTCTGTCTTTTATGTTTAACAAGTGTCTTATGTCCAAATTGTAAAAAATCAAACACAAAAAGTCACTTAGAAAACCTATTTTTTAGGTAAAAGCTAGAGCACCATATCTATTAACTATTGTGCCACATCTATATTCTACAACACATTTGAAGAATCAATGTGATGCATTTGTTAAATTCTATGCCACATTTGTCTTTTTTGTACTGCAACTATGTTTTGTACCACAACTTTCAATTTCTATAATGCATCTATTTAAAAAACATAGAAAGTTAAAACACCACATTTGTCAAAATATATACCACAATTGTTATTGTCACATAGTTGCCAAGTTCTATAATGCATCGGTTATAGTTTTGTGACACAATTGTTACTTTCTATAACACATTTGTGTCCATTTATACCACATCTATTAATTCCCTGACATATCTGTTTACATAGAGAAATTAGGGTTTATCTTTGAAGGTAAATAACTTAGATATGATTTTACACAATAACCAAAAACAAAATAGAGTCTTTTCTAGTCTAGTCTTTCATTTTCAACATTTTCCTGCTTTACCTAGCTTCAAATTGCATCCCTAGATTGAGCTCATCATCCCACATCATAAATTTTCATCTTTGTATTTTGAAACCAAGAAACAAATTAGATTATTAATCAGTCCATAGTTACCTTTTGAACATCTTAAACCTCATTTTACCTCATCAAAAAGTAGGACCTATAACTCACAAGTCTAGTTAAGGTTCAATTTTTTTATCAAATTATTATCTTAATCAATTATCCTTCTTGAGGTTTAGGTTTTTCATTTGATCACCTTGGTCATTCATAGTTTTTCATGCATCCCTTTCAAAGTCAAAAGTAAAAAAATTGAAATCATAACATTTGCAAAAATAAAAAATCTTAATCTCATACTCATCTTGCATCCATCAAAAATCCAAAAATTACAAAAGATCTAAAATCTAAAAAAATTCAAAAATTCAAAATAAGAAATCACAACAAATCTTTTATGGTTGAAACGAGATCTCAAAGAAAAAGAAAAGAAATGGATTCTATAGTTTACCATACCTTTAACCCCACTAGTGTTATGCACTTTGGGTCTACATCTAATTCGCAACCAATGTAACAGTCTAAAACTACACCATCCATTGATGATTATACCTTGAACGATGTGGAAAAAAATTAACCCAAGAAGAAATAGATGATGTGTCACAAGATCCTAGAATATTGTGAATACTGGAAGAACTCATAGCCATTGATCTAAATAGATACTTTCTATCACTTGCATAGAAGAGAGCTAGACTTCCTGCTGACTTTGAGATTTCCATGTGATGTCCCCATCATAAGGGAGTATTTAGAGATAAACTTAATACATTTGCATGTTAATAGATATAATCAATGACATATATATATATATATATATATATATATATTCAAATGGAATACGTCACATATTAAATCATTTACTTATACACTAAAAAAGATGTTATAGAAACAAATTAAGCAAGATTGAAGTAGAAAGATTAAAGAATGAGAAGGTCAGAAAAAGCATGTGGTCAAGTCTAAAATGAATATAAAGGATTAGTTTGCACAACTAAACCAACACTAATCATATGTGAAGGGACACAAGGGCATACAAAAGAGAACCGGTTGAAGACACGTCTTTTGGGCGCCACACCAATATCAAGTCAGTCGCTATGAGAACATGGGATCATCATAGGAAGTGAAGGTTTAGAAGATATCTTTTAGGTAGAATGACATCACATGAGTTAGAAGGTCATTTATAGATTCTCTAAGATCTCAGATCGCTCAAGGGAAGGATCTGACCTGTCTACAAGGCTGGAGATTCATCAGTGATACACTAGACATGCAACTCTGCTCATTTCACATTTCTTGAGGAGATTATTCACATCAATAGCAGCAAACAATACAATCAATAGCAACCTAGCCTGTACGTGCATGTAATCAAGGAAACGATATCAAGAATAACATTCACATCTTACCACCACTACAATTACAGTCTACAAACAACGATCACAAAATATTTGATAGAAGGACTTTATTTATTAATTTCGTCTCTCCAATATAAATCTACATATTCGAGTCTACTCTAGTTGGAACATTATCTTTGAAATTATATGATTGAGATTCATTGATTATTTAGAAATCGATGGAAAATTGGAATTACTAATACATGTCTAAATTGCAAAGATGGGTGCTCTTAGAGAAGATCCCGATCGTCAACAAGGTTGTACAATAAGAGAAAGATGTCAGGTACATAGTCAGAGTGTAAGTTACATAAGGAAAGGTAGATCAACATACGAGACAACAGCTAAGATAGGCGTCCAGTTACTCTTCTCTCATATGCATGAATCTGAATAGAAAATTTAGACACAACGAATATATATTTCTAATGGCTAGGTGAATGATAACCTTGAAGTACATTGGAAGTTTATTATGAGTCCTAAGCCTATTGGGATATCTTGGTTGAGAGGATTAAAAGAAATATAAAGGAAACCTATAAGGGGATATAAACATCTAAAACTCATATTTTATAAGATTTTTGTATGTTATTAAGTCTGTTGCTAGGAGTCTTTGCTAGGGAAAATTTGTAATAGTTGGGAATGGTGATAACCAAGTATTTGTATTGTGGTTAAGATTTCCCAGTCCATTTGGTCCCTAGAATTTGCATTACAGTCTGCTATAATTGGGTCTTAGTGTTCTATGCATGAAGCTAGTGTTTAACAAAGAGTCATTTGAGCAAGAGTTGGTTTATAGTATTGTGGCGGATTGTGGTCACTTATGTAGCATTTAGAGAATATCAATAAAAATAAATATAGTGAAATATTGATGCATTGAAATCTGTAGTTTCCATTATTTTTGAATTCCAACAAAGTGTACGTATTGATCTTATTAATGTGACAAACAAACCAAACAAACCAAGGACAATTGCAAGAAAATTATATACCAAAGATAGGGGTCATTATAGTGGTATCAAAGCATAATCCTTCCATCCTGTGGAAGAAAATTAAACAAGAGATAATAAAGAAAGAGCATGCTACTTTTACAAAGAACCATGAACTATGGGACACCAATGCCAAGGCAAGGAAGCAATCAAACAAAGGGAGAATTAATGAAGAGAGGTTTATGTTTCAAATGCAAAGAACCTTGGGGAAAAGACCACCAATTCAAGAAGGGAAAAATACATAAAATAGAAGAAGCATCGGATAAAGAGACAAGAGAAACTCCTAACTCCTCTCGATGATGAAGGACAACTTATCTTAGAGCCATAATTTATCCTAGACACTAGAGAAAGGAAATTGAGGAATGGGATCATTACTGAGTCTCTAATCAAATGGAAGGGACTTCCTAAAGGAGATGCCAGATATGAAAAGGAAGAAACTATTAAGGCATTTAAAGATAAACAAATTCAGGAAGGGAAAACCATAATGGCCCTTAACTAGAACAAGAAATAAACTATGTAATATTTTCAATATAATTTAATAAGTCATTTCCCTTGCAGGAACATCCTTTGAGGATAATATGTAATATTACATTACAATGATGAATGCCTATAAGAATTAGGATGGATATACCCAAATAGGGTATCCATAAGGCCTCGGTAGAACCAAGGTTCTTCCAAGGATCTTAAGGATGGATACACCAAAATATAGGTATCCATAAGGACCGTGAAGTGGAAACTTGCTTCCAGGATTATAAGGCTGGATACACTTAAGATTAAGGTATTCAGATGGCCTGAGAAGAGGTGGTACAACCTTTTCCTAGGACTATAAGGTTGGATACACTTAAGAGTAAGGTATCTAGAAGGCCTGAGAAGAGGTGTTACAACCTTTTCCCAGGATTATAAGGCTGGATACACTTAAGAGTAAGGTATCCAGAAGGCTTGAGAAGATGTGTTACAACTTTTTCCTAGGATTGTAAGGCTAGGTACAATTAAGAGTAAGGTATCCAGAAGGCCTGGGAAGAGATGTTAGAATATTTTCCTAGGATTATAAGGCTAGGTACACTTAAGAATAAGGTATCCAAAAGGCCCGGGTAGAGACGTTACAATATTTTCTTAGGATTATAAGGCTGGATATACTTAAGAATGAGGTATCCAGAAGGCTTAGAAAAAGATTAAGTGTAACAGGATGTTACAATCCTTTCCCAGGACAAGACAGGTACACCAAGCAGGAATATCAAGAGCTGGAGAACATTAAGGAAAAGAGTTATAAATTGCTTGAGGACAAGAAAAAAAAAACAAGAGGGGAGACTTGTGATGTCCCCATCATAAGTGAGTATTTAGAGATAAACTTAATATATTTCTCATATTAATAGATATAATCAATGACATATATATATATATATATCAATATACATATATATACATATACATATACATATATATATATACATATACATATATATACATATACATATATATATATACATATACATATATATATATATATATACATATACATACACATATATATATATATAATATTATATTATTACATATACATATACATATACACACACACACATATATATATATATATTTACATTCAAATGGAATACACCACATATTAAATCATTTACTTATACACTAATAGAGATGTTATAGAAACAAATTAAGCAAGATCGAAGTAGCAAGATTGAAGAATGAGGAGGTCGGAAAAAAGCATGTGGTCAAGTCTGAAACAAGTACAAAGGATTTTTTTGCACAACTAAACCAACACTAATCATATGTGAAGGGACGTAGGGGCATACAAAAGGGAACTGGTTGAAGATGCGTCTTTTGGGCACCACACCAATATCAAGTCAGTCACTGTGAGAACATGGGATCATCATAGGAAGTGAAGGATTAGAAGATAACTTTCAGGTAGAAAAACATCACATGAGTTAGAAGGTCATTTATAGATTCTCTAAGATCTTCGATCGCTCAAGGGAAGGATCCAACTCATCTGCAAGGCTGGAGATTCATTAGTGATACACTAGATGCACAACTCTGCTCATTTCATATTTCTTGAGGAGATTATTCATAGATCGATAACAACAAACAATATAATCAATAGCAAACCATCCTGTATATGCATGTAATCAAGGAAACGATATCAATAATAACATGTAAGGGAAGAAGGGCATCCTCGTGAGAAAACTTCCAAGAACAATATGCCTTGGTAACTTTAATTCCAATTAGATTGCCTCAAAGACACGTACAACTATGTCCTAAAGTGGAAACAGACATAGTTTATTTCCCACACTAATCCTTCTGAGAGAAGCACATGTGAATTCAACAACAAGCAATAAAAGATTCTAGAAATAGAACCAATACAGATGAAAGATAAGACAGAAAACCAGAACACACAGATTTATGTGGGGAAAACCCTTTCGGGTAAAAAACCCCACCCTCCAAAGTTTGAGCCATTGTATTATTCAGCAACAAAATATTACAATACAATTTTAGGCTCATAGCCTTTTCAGAGATTACATCTTGTTCATTCTGGATACAACCTAGTAGCAAACTCTCCCCTTTACATTTCCTGATCAATCCATCAGAACACAATATACAGTGAAGATCAACATGAGAGAGATCAACCATGATCCATGATCAGGAGAGATTCCAGCAGCATAGCTCTTCCTCTCACTTCTCTTTCTCTGTCAGCTTTGGCCTCATGGCCTCGGCCTTTCAGCCAGCCTTGCGGCCCTCTCTCTATCACTCTCTTTTTACAGAATGTTCATTTCTCTCCACGTATATTTTTCCATTTCCTCGTATAGAAGTTTCCTCACAAACAGTTCATCTTCCACACATAAACAGTTGCAACAGTCTCATAGAAAAATGGTTCATATTCCACCTTCTATGATTGGTCCAAGACACACCACGTAGGACAGTCTTCCAATCGGTCAAAAATGTTCAAACAGTATTCGCATGTTGGTGAGACACTAACTGTGTCTACTCAATGCCACAAGACCCAACTGTCGATATCGGCCAGAGTCATCACCTTCGGCAAGAGGTTACACCGAGTTCAAAATTTGTCACTCAGACTCACCCTTGTCGCTAAGAAATCATACCGATATCCATTGTAGAAGCATCGGCCAGACCATCGCTATTGGCGAGAGGTCATACCAAACACAAATACATCTTATGAAGCTCTATCAGCAAGAGTTCTCCTATTGCCAAGAGTCTCATAGATCTTTATGTCATACCAATATTCATCTAGCAAAGTTGTCGATGAAACAAGCCATATCGCTAAGAATTCATACCGACAATAAACACATGTAGCGCTATCGGTAAGACATCACACCGAACACAGAACAGTCGGAGAGACTACCGTTTTCGCCAAGAGGTCACACCGAAACAATATACCCATCGGCGAGAGTTACATCCATCGCCAAGAGGTCATACCGAAGCCCATGCTCTCCTCGATGACTCAGTGTAACCCTATCGTGAGACATCTCCCATTGCCGACACATTCGGATAGGCAAGTCATACCGATTACTATATTGGCTAGACAGACCAAAGGTCATGTTGATATCGGCCAGACTTTCTACCATCGCCGAAACATCATTCCGACTGTCCAAGTTACGCCGAAGTTTTTAGGTTACGTCAATCGCCAAGACAATTAGGAGTTCATAGTGACAATTCAAGATCGACTAGCAGATTGGCCAGACATCTCAACAGTCACACCAAAATTGCTCACAAGAGATTTCAGCTTGTGGGATTGAGGCACACAATTCCAACAATCTCCCACTTGACAAAGATCACACAGGCACCTCCAAAGCACTCATAAACTAAGATCACACTAGCTCCACTAGTTTAGACCCCGCAATACTCAAGACAACCAATCAACAAGTTTCCACAGATAACAATCCACCAGACAATTTGTAACAAAAAACCAGGCATCCAACTGCAACTCACTATCCAACAATGCAACCAAAATTCAACGGATCACAGCCTTCCAGGAAACCACATAGATCTAAAAACATGCTCTCATGCTCCATCAAGACTTCTACACCAACATCCAAGATGTCCACCATTTAGGAAACAATCCCTGTCATCTTCCAATATGCCACCTATGGAAGAAAGAACATGCCAAGGTGAATAAGCACCAGTCCAACAATCACAAGCAAAATATCCCAGTGATATCATCAACAAGATACTGCTACCACTTCACTATGCTCAAACGCTATACAGAAGTAATATCAACTTCAAAGTCTCAAACAAAACACAACAGTGAAGTCATTCTTCGGAAACAAGATAGAAGACACCAGCTAGAACAACAATCAGACTAACTGCTTCTGTCCAACTGATAAACCCACACGACTAAAAATAGCACCCACAACTCATGCTATACCATCCAATCCCACATACCTAAAAGGTATCAACATTAGTAAACTCATGCCAAACCATAACCAGCTCATTAACAGCAAATACAAGCTCCAAGTGCCAACCAGTCGAAGAAGAAAAAACACAACAGGAACTCCCACTGCCCGAGTAATTCCAAATCTGAAAGATTAAAGACATACCAAGTCTACCAATAATAGCACATAGAAAGTGTAACCATGTAATACCAAAAATATCCACAATGATACACACAACCTGCAACAAACTGTTACAAGAAACATTTCTCTCACCACAAGTCTTCACAGTTCTCCCAAGTTCTCCACACGCAATCAAAGGAAAAAGGATTAAGAACCTCCATGTCATCACCCATGAACATGAGTGAAAACACATGACCACAAGCAATTGATCACTATAGCTCCAACCAAACCTCAAACCAATGAAATGTGAAACCAAACATCCAGGAAGTAAACCAAGACCAAAGAGAGAAACTTTGCACATCATATTCCTGTAGAACATCCTCCTATATACACTTCTAACAGCTAGTTGTGTCAAGAATGATCTCCTTCTCATCCCAAAAGAAAAGCCTTAGCAACATCCAACCGTTCAATCACCAAGATCAAACCAACTTTAAAATCATGTAATCAACATGGATGTAAGCCTCTCAAAAAAGATCAAGCTACTTCATTCCCCATTTCAGGAAATCAGCCCATACATCATCTCCTACCAATTCTCATCAGTAAATAACATAACATAGAAGCTCAAGGAGATAAAACAAGTTGTACATCTTCCACCATGAATCCTCCTAAACCATTAAACAAAAATTCAAGATCCATATCATGAAAGTGAACATAAAACACATTTGAAAAATATAATGGGACAAATACCTCTCAGATAAACTGCCAAGTAGACCAAGAGTGGGAATGAGAATACTCCTTCAAGATATACAATTTATCAAGACTAATCAAGAGCAATCTCCTCATAGGTCTCTATTGAACTCACGTTCAACCAAGGTGTAGGCTTCTCAGACTTTCTGCTGAAAACTTCATCAAGAATACCATCAACAACATTTCTCATTTCAAGAGAAATATAGCCTCACCTTATTCTTCATGTATCCATGAGTACTAGCAACCGATCGTTTCATGCTAAATTTCAACTGCATTATTGCACTATCACGAAGTACCAAGCAAATAACCAAAGCACCCAATACACAAAAAATTAACAGACCACTGTCAAAGCTCCAATCATCTGAATCAAGAACTTATCATGACACCATGATCTACACATCCCCCTTAGGAGATACCATGCTCCAAGTGACTTCACCATGGTCTCAAGTACAATGCACAATGTCAAAGCTCCTGTGAAATAGAAAGAGTATACCATGACATAAAGTAAATAAACTCAAAACCAACATCACCTATCAAGCACCATTCACCACCATGTGATGAACCCACAGTCACTACTTAAGCTCCCACTGAAACATGACATCTGAGCTCTCCAAGCATCATGACCACCTGCTACAGGTTCCCATAACTAACTATTTAGGTACTCAACAATATCCATCCTCTCATCTCAAAGCAATCACACCAATGCACAAGTGACCACAGACAAGGCCAGCTAACAAGTCTGCACTAGCAATGAATCAACCTCGTGGATAAAGACAGTCCACATCCAAGTTATCTCACTGCAGCCAATGGGTAGCTAATCCACCAACCGCATAACTCGTAGATCACAAACATCGAACATGCAAACCCATCATTGCATTAGAAACTGCAACTTTGAGATCTCAAAGAGAATAACCACATAGACAACATGACTCAAACACCAAAACAGGCCAAATCTGATTTTCCAATCATGTCCACAACGAGCACCATAATCAAGGAACCCACAAGCACCACCAAAAGAATGTTGAGTGACAAATCATGTACCAACACTCCCATGTAGAGAAGAAATCACACCTCCTCAAACCATGCACAAAGCATGTATACAGAACTACAACTATCTCATCCAGCAACACCCCATAAGCTAGGGTCTAGAAAATATTTTAACAGCAACTCCACATAACCACAAGTTTTACTTAACCGTGTAAAACATGTATGTGCATCCGAGAAAGAGATAGGCTATTTCAGAAGCTTGCAAATCGTCTAATGATTAACACCATAGCCTTCATGTATTCAAGGTTAACAAGAAACATTGCCTTTCAACATCAAGAAACACCACCTAGCATAAGCATTTTCTTCCATGGCTGAGAAAAAACCTAGGCTTCTCCATATCATCAAGGAACCTCTCACATAGACACCCAATATGAAAGCTTTACTGCTACATAGCCACGGAGCAAGAAAATCCACCTCATACACCAAGGTTATACTGCTACCAACTAGGAGACATAGATCACAACAAAACAACATGATCAACTCCCTTTTCTCCATCTTCACCATCCTTCAAGCTGCGTGTTGTCTCTAAATATCACAAGACTTCCACTAACCAAAGGATCAATAAATTAGATGATTCCTCCAGATTTCCTCTAGCCTAACAAACTAAGAAATCTTCACAGAAGAAATACCCAGAACCAACAACCAGAAGAAGGCTTTGATACCACTTGTTAGAGAAATTTAGGGCATCTCAGAGAAACCTCCAAGAACAGTAGTGCCTTTGGTAGCTTTAATTCCAATTAGATTGCCTCAAAGACACGTACAACTATGTCCTAAAGTGGAAACAGACACAGTTTATTGCCCACATTAATCCTTCTAAGAGAAGCACATATGAATTCAATATCAAGCAATAACAGATTCTAGAAACAGAACCAATATATATGAAAGATAAGACAGAAAACCAGAACACCTGTGGTTATGTAGGAAAGCCACTTCGGGTAAAAACCACCCTCCTACAAAGTTTGAGCCATTTGTGATATTCAACAGCAGGTTACAATGCAATTTCAGAACCATAGCCTTTTGAGATTACATCTTGTTCGTTTTTGGATACAACCTGGTAGCAAACTCTCCCCTTTACATTTCCTGATCAATCCATCAGACCATACAATCTTCACACTGTTTCAATATCCTCACACAATATATAGTGCAGATCAACATGAGAGAGATCAACTATGATCCATGATCAGGAGAGATTTCAGCAGCATAGCTCTGCCTCTCACTTCTCTTTCTCTGTTAGCTTTGGCCTCATGGCCTCGGCCTTTTCGGCCCGGCCTCCGCGACCACTTTGTCTTTATAAATATATCTTTTTACAGAGCGTCCATTTCCTCTACGTAGATTTTTTCCATTTCCTCGCCTGAAAAGTTTCCTCTAAAACAATTACAATGCTGCACAAAAAGCGGTTTACAACGATCTCACATCCATGGTTCATATTTCACCTTCTTTGATTGGTCCAAGACACACCACATAGGACAGTCTTCCAATCAGTCAAAAGCATTCAAATAGTATTCGTATGTCGGTGAGACACTAACCGTGTCTCCCCGATGCCACAAGACCCAACTGTCAATATCAGCCAAAGTCATCACCTTTCTGAGGGTTACACTTAGAAGTTCAAAGTTGTAAACGAACCTCACCTTATTGCTAAAAGACATCATCGCGATATCCATTTGTAGTAGAAGCATTGGCGAACCATTGCTATACGATGAGGTCATACCGAACACAAATACATCTTGTGAAGATCTATCGGCAAGAGTTCTCCTATCACCAAGAGTCTCATAGATCTTTATGACATACCAATATTCATCGAGCAAAGCTATCGGCGAGACAAGCCATATCGCTAAGACTTCGTACCGACAATAAACACATGTAGCTATCGAAAAGACTGCAGCTATAGATAAAGACATCACAGAACATAGGGCCGAGTCGGGAGACTGCGGCACCTCACCAAGAGGGTCACGCTGAAAACAATATGCCATCTTGAGAGTTATTTATGTAAAGAGTCATCACAGGTGTTCATACATCGGTGAGAGACATCTCCCATCGCCAGGACACATTCTGATAGGAGCAAGTCATATCGATTACTATGCATCGGCCAGATAGACCAAAGGTCATGCCGATATCGACCAAACTTTCTACCGTCGCTGAAACATCATTTCATTTATCCAGAGGATTAAATTGAAGGATTCGAGGTTACGCCGGTCTTAAGACAATCGAAGGTCATATAGCGACAGTTCGAGGGATCATTGCTTGAGATCAACGAGGACATCTCAATAGTCACACGAAATTTCTCTAAGAGATTTGACATGGGATTCGAGGCGCACAATTTCCAGCAAAAGAATGGGGGTGCCAATGTACGAGAAGATCTTTGGAAAGGCATGAAAATTGTAGGTTAAAGAGAATGAGGGTGCCAATATAAAAGATATAAATCACTTACAGTACTCATTGTCCCTTGGTCATCAATTTTCCCTGAGTGCCCTCAACCTCGTTGCTCTGGCTTTCCTCCTGCCCTATTTTTCCAGTTAGGGTCTCGGTGCACTAAGCTAAGTTGTGCTCCTGCGTGCGCGGGGCCAAAAATCAAAATAACATGTGAAATTCAAATTAATTTTTAAGTTTGATTTGTATGTTTTATTTTAGAACTAGAATGGTAGAGATAGGAAGAGTTGATGGCCTTTTGATTATTGAGTAGATAGAGAGAGACAAGTGATGATTTTTTTATTTTGAACCTACTAACTTAAACTCCTCTCTAACTTTTTGGAGCTCCACATTATATAATAAAAATATATAAATTAATATAGAAAAAATTAATTATACAATGATATATAAGGGAATAATCACTTACCACCATTTGATAATTAGGAACAATATATGAAAGAGACGAAGAACAAGGCAACTTGTATTATTAGGAAGGACAAGATTCCTTTATATAGCATGACATCATGTTTGAGTCTCAAAACCCTCCCATATCGTCAACGCATGTGTCTAGGCTAACCATGTCAAGTTTCACTCCATACAAGCACAAATTGAAAAATTTTCAATGTTGGCCCCATTCACATGTTGCTATGTCCATACAAGAAATTAAGTGATTGATCGTAATATCTATTTTGTAACCAAAGGTTGATGCCTAAACATGTAATTTAACTCTTATGCAAATTTGATAAATGATATCATGTTGTTCCTTGCATATTGATTTCTATAAATTTTGACCATGTTTAAATAAGGTTGATATATGAAAGTTTTATTGGATGAATGGTTGGATAATGCCTAACTAGACCAGGCTACCTTGACTAGATTAGTTGGTATTAGAGTAGGGTAAAGCAAGGTTTGATATTAGTTGATATTGGAGTAATATAGTAAGGTTATTAAATCAAGATGTATTAAAAAATTCACACCACAAGTCTTCTACTAAGATAGTGTTGTGTAGAATAT
>VDFB02203658.1:0-31562 GCA_007258455.2 Sequoia sempervirens
TTGAGGCTTGTTGATAGAGATTTACCTTTCAAGAGAGATAGGATTTCATATTTTTTTTGAGTTGTTGCTATGCAAAAAACATCATCAACAAGGACTAGATTAAAACAATGATTGTGAAAGAAACAAAAGTTGATTTTGAAGCAGAGTGTAAACTTTTGCTTTTTTACATAGTAATGATATCTGTGCCTACTCAGAAAAAGGCTCCACTAGCAAGCCTACGCTTTGACTGCTCTTTTGTACTTTTCAACATTTCTCCTAGTCTTTCCTTTTTAATGCTCACTATGGGTTGCTAAGACTTCTATTTTACAAATATGAACATAATTTATTCCTATGTTTGCATATATATATTTTCACATTCATCTACCTCTCATCCTTTTGATTCTAACATGGTGCCAAGATTGTTTTAAGTCTACATTGTCACTATGATTCTTGATTCCTATTATATGTTGGAATTTTTAGTTCTTCTATGCGTATTCTAAATTCACTTCTTCCCTTTATAATCATTGAATAGAAATATTATCTTGAATGGAAAACATATAACAGTAGTCAAATACTGAAAAATGGTTAACGAAAAAATTTGTAAAATACTTGTATATATATATTTTTATATATTGCAATGTTCAAACCATGTTATTCCTCTTGTGATAATCCATAGATATACATTTATATCCACATGGATACATATATATTTTGTTATATGTTTGTGTGTAATTACTTTGACCATCATAACTAATATTCAAATAAAAAAAATGAAAATAAATAACATCAAAGTAATAAATTATCTATTGCCACATAAGCATTGGGAAAAATTATGCCATACCTAAAGTTATTGATTGACGTATTTTTAAAGATTACTTTTTTATTGAATATTAGTAATTAAAGACATGACTAATAAATCTTTAAAAGAGGACAATCCTTTAATGTTTCATATTTTTCATAAATATTATTTAATCCATAACTTCAAGTCTGCCATGTATTTCTATGCATATGTATCTTAAAATAATTAAATAATAATCTACCAATTGATTGATTAACCTAGACAAAAAGGTCAAATATAGATGTGGATCTAGGTCTAATAAATATAAAACTAAGACATAGGTAAAATTATATCATACCTGAAGCAATCCATATAATAGTTGGCTTGTCAATTCAAAATTCAAGATACATTATTTGGTACTAAATATTATAGGCAAATAGGGAAACTGTAAAAGAGCTATTAAAAAGACATTTACTATGTAACAATTGCCTTGTCAATTCTAAATTCATAATTTTTTTGTAATCCTTATTGACCAATGAGCAACATTTAGGAACATCCTTTGTTGAAGAGGTAAGCTCCACGTCGTCATTAAAAACCTTGGGTAGTTCTTCTCTATTTCTCTGTAATATTTAGTGCCAAGTACATGGAGAATAGAAGAGGTGAAAAAATTACTAACGCTAACCATATTTTTTTGACGAAAGAAAAAAGATTTAATTAAAATTGCTCATATGGTAATGAGTATAATTCCAACGATGCACAAAGATAACTAAAAACAATAAATGAAGGGAAAAAAGTGTATGTGTATGTTATGTATATGTATATATACATATGTGTACATGTATGTATATGTATGTGTATATGTATATGTATATGTATATGTTTGTATATGTATGTGTATGTGTATGTGTATGTGTATATATATATGTATATGTATATGTATGTGTATGTATATGTATATGTATATGTTTATGTATAATGTTGATCTACAAAAATCTCTTTTGAACATTTTACTATTTCTCTCCTCCTCTATATTTCTTTTAGAAATATATAGTCTTTTGTGCATTGCATTTTTTGTTTAATATATGATAACACTCCATGCAATTTGCGAGACCTTTCCTGAGCCTATTTACAACAATGGTGGAGTTTGTTAACCACATGGGTTGGTGGTGGTGGAGTTGGTTGCCAGGCTCAATGGGTAGAGAATGGTAAAAACCTGCCATGCACCTCCACTGACTGGGAAATTGGATGGTTTAACAAGTGTTGTGTTCTGCAATCTACATTGTCTCATCTCCCTGTTGTTGTTGTAACTTGTTTTTCCACTGTCTTTTTTGTCATTCCATACACATCTAACCACGTATATATATTTTGATAGATTGAAATAAAAATTTTCTTTGCAGTAATATGATGTTAGTCTCGATGCAAGCATAGATGGACAAGGAGATATGAAGCCCATCTGTGGAACAATTGGTGTCTAAAAGATGCCCATAGCTGTAACCATAATCAAGGTTTGTTTAATAAATTTATATTTTAATAACTTATACATTCACCCCTTTTCTTTCTGCATGGCTAGATATCCTCCAGTACATACCAAAGTTATACATTCACCCCTTTTCTTTCTGCATGGCTAGATACACTCTAGTACATACCAAAATCAGGTATGTTTATAAATTTATTTGTATACATTGTATGCTTTGAAGAAAAACCTTTTCTATTTATTTGATGTATTCCTTTTAATGATATCTATGTATTTCATCTACAAAATTGGTTTTTCTTTGAAACAAGACCTCTTGTATATTCTCCTTTTCCTATATTTATCGACATTATAGACAAATTGCATCTTCCACAATTCTTTATCAACATTATCTTTTTAAAAAAAATTTGGAGCAAGAAAACCACTAGGAAAAGGAATCCATATATTGGAACATGCAATTTTTTTTGCAACTTCGTCATTATGTGATATGTGATGAAACTACATGAAATTTGTCATTGGTATTTCATGCTTTACTTGCTTGACAATTTTCCAAGAGCCCATGAGGCTTCATGATGCCGATGTGGTGGGGAGGAGAACAATCACGAGTTTTGTTTTTCCTTTCACTGTCATATATTTGTTGCTACATATATACATGCATGAAAAAATTATTACATACACTTGACTACAATAACCATAGTCTATTCTACACATTACATTTTTCCATGTTTCTAAAATTATCTTTTTAGCTTATGGGAAAAATTATCTCTAAGCAACTCGTTATCACCATCCTATATTTTTAAAGTTATTACACCAAAAAAATGCCACAATATAAGAAATCATCTATGAAAACACCCAAATTTCCCTAATTCACCATTATCTGATATATGATATGAATCCATTAAATTTTTGATGGGTCTTTCATACTTTTCCTTGCTCGAGGGTTTTACTAGAGCCCATGTGGCTTCATGATGCCAATGTGGCAGGGAGGAGAACGAGCATGGGTTTTCTACTTTTTCCTTGCATCATATATTGACTACTAAAAATACATAGCATACTCTATTCTACCGACTATATTTCTCCATGTTTATACAACTATCCTTTCAACTTGCCAAATCAATTATTTAAATCCAATATTTATGATGATACCTATTTTATCTAAGTTATGGAAACAATTATATGATGCAATAATCTATCCAAAATGCGTATAACACCACAAACCTAATTGGAAATTTGAGCTACATTTCTTGGTATTAAATATTATGGACAAATCATTTATGCAAAATACCCATAAAAAATGACTTACAAATTTTGGAGAATGGACTCGAGGGCGACGATTCTTATAATAGCCTCATACCAAACCAACACCGCAATGGCTCTTTAAAAAATGCAACTTAATCAATATATTTTCTCGCCATACAAACAAATAAACAATGACAATTAACAGTTTGTTATGAGGAGCTTCAAAGAGATGAGGGAGAAAGAATATCATGCAACATATTGGTACATGACATGTAGTCTATAGATGTTACAATTGTAAGAGGTATTAGGATAATACTTAAGAATCAAATGTATATGACAGATCAATAGAAACCTTTGGCATGCCTTTCTTTTTCCCCCATCTATGTATGTTTTCCTACCTCTCTTAAAGTTCTATTTAATGTGGGTTTTTTATCGTCTGTCATTTAGCTGTGATTCTTTAAATCTTTTCCTAACAACTTTTCTATAATTCCTTAAATGATAGGTGATCAAACACCCATTTTAAATAGAGAGAAAATAACACATGGAGAATTGAAGGTGAAAACTACGAACATGAACAATTTGTTATACAAAGCTTACAGTGTTGTACATAATACGCATAGCAAAAATATCCATAGAGATAACAAGGAACAATAACTAGAGGCCAAAAAACATACACAGACCAAAAGAAATTGAAAGTAGTCCAAATGTACAGGTCAGTGTTATGTTTGTAGTTTACATGAATCTAGAAAATTTTACATGTTTGAAAGTTAAAAACAATTCTTGTCACAAGGACAATAGAATAAGATACTCCTACAGTCTCATGCCAACCAAAAAAATACATGAGGGAACAATCCCTAATCAAATGCATAGAAACATTTACCTAGGTTATGAATAAAAAAATACAAGAGCTAGACTACAACAATCAACAACTTTTTATAGGAAGCTTCAAACAAATGAGAACAAGAGAATATCATGAAACATATTGATACAACACAACCAATCTATGTAACAATTGGAATTTACCTCTTGGTTTTTTTGTTATCCAAGCTATGAATACAATTCCTTGGCTGTGGTTATTTGAAATCGGCATGGGCAACCACCAATTTCCCCAGGGTTCTTTATCGTGACATGGAGTTTTCTAATTACATGGGATGGAGGAGGTGGGTTGGATTGCCTCAAACCATGGAGGCAGAATGGAAAACATTTTTTGATGTCACAGTTAATGCATCCTAGCATTGTGGTGCGATGGCGTAGCAGGAAGCAAATGCAATATTCAATGTTGCAGTGTGAGAAAGTATACTCCAAAATATGTGAGAAAGTATATTGATTTAGTTGCATTGTTAGAAGAGCCATTGTGGCATTATGAATATGCTAGACATACTGCATGATTAAATACTTTGTTATTAACAACATCTCAATGCTATATCGTTGAATGCTATGGTTGTATTCTAGCGGTTTTCTCACAACGTAGATAATACTTGTACATGCTATTTTAAACTCAATTTAAAATCACACTCTACATAAATACGAATAAACATAGTATACATATCTGTTTAGATATACATATGTATATATAAATTGTTGTTGCATTCTCAAATGAACCACAATGCTCTTCTTTTCCATATATGGATATGTATATCTGCCTATATGTATATTTTTATATATCGATTAGGGAATTCAATATATATATGTGCATATGTATCTGTATATGTTTTAGGGAACTCAATACAATTTTGGTTTTTGTTTATAATATTTAGTACGAAATAAGTGTGATTCTAACACCTCTTATACAATTCCTCTATTTGTCTTCAATATCTACTACCAAACAATGTAGCTTGAACATTATATCAATATTTTTTATGATATTATTTTTCCCTTATTTATTTCAAGCTCCCTGGAACAAACTACCTAGGGCTACTTACGATAGCGGTAGAGCTTCCTACCTACATGCGATGTCGGTGGTGCAGTTGGTTGCCTCAATATGTGGAAGAAAAAGGTAAGTGTTTTCCCGTGTAAGCAATTTTGATTAGACAAGACAACTCTTACATAGACTACTTGTCTTGTATCAATATGTTTCATGTGGGTTTTTGATCATCTATCATTTACCTCTAGTTCTTAAAGTGTTTTCTTAATAGTTCTTTTATAATTTCTCTATTTTATCTAGTAGCTTGAATTTTTAATTGAGAAGCCAACTGTTACATAGATTGCTTGTCTTGTATCAATATATTTAATGATATTCTTTTTTTCCAGTCCCCCAAAGTGAACTGTGCATTATGTATTAGTAGGCAGTCTATGTAACAATTGGCTTGTCAATTCGATGACCATTTTTACTATATTCTTCCTTAGATTATAGTTATATTTTTAATATAGGTACATTTAAACTCACATTGTGAGGTTAGATGGACCTTTCTAGTTATTTTACATTGTTCTATATATTCCATCTATCCATCTTCTTCTAGTCATCTTCAAACCCTATTATGTTGATTCTTTACTAGGATATCTATTTTTCGTCAACTTGTCAGACAAAAAAAAACACTACAATATTACAAAACTTGTTTCAAAAAACCTGTCCTTCCCCAATTTTTTTATTGTGTGGTATATGATAAGATTCTGTGAGATTTTCCATGGACCTTACCTACTTTTTTTGCTCGAGAGTTTGGTTAGAGCTCATGAGGCTTCATGATGCCAATATGGTAGGGAGGAGAACGAGCCTAGGTTTAGTGATTTTTCCTTCCACCGTCATAAATTTCTTGCTAGTTATATACATGGACACACAAATTCTCCCATGTACTTGTCTACCAAATCCATACTCTATTCTATCGATTGCATTTGTTATTCTTTGCACAACTCTTTTTTCAACTTCCCCAATAGATTACTTAAATTGATAATTCTTTACCAAGATACCTTGTATTCAAAATTTTCCATTTTATCTCTTTCTATTTACAACAGATAGTGCTAACCTCTTTTATTGTATATGTATATTATTTCATTTATATTGTTGCACAGATATAATAGGCATTCAACAAAATTAGTGTATTGTAAACTATGTATTTCAAATGCTTTCATGCTCCACAACTTGATCCAATGCAACTTGCCCTTGTTAAACACCATCAACAATGTAAGTACAAAACTTTCCCATTGTCAATAGATAGATTTGGTTAACTAATTGTAAAAATTATTGATTATTTTTAGCTTCACATTGTATATATTAATTTTACCCATATACTTACTCATCTTTTATCATTCCTTTATGATTTTGGCTACTTGTGCACTAACATACCCTTGTATTTCATTTGCAGGAACTAGGCTAGAGCATGCAAAAGCATTCAAAAACCAGAATACCTTTTTTCCTTAAAGTTGTCACAACAAATAAAACACAACAATATCAAATATTATATATGAAAACACCAGAGTTTCCCCAACTTTTTTATTGTGTAATCTATGATGAAACTCCATGAAATTTTTGGTGGGCGTTTTATCCTTTTCTTGCTCGGGGGTTTGGCTAGAGTCCATGAGTCTTCATGATGCCAATGTGGTAGGGAGGAAAATGAGCGTGGGTTTTATGGTTTTACTTTTAACGCCATCTATTTGTTGTTACATAGATACAAGTGTACACAAATCCTTGTATAAACTTAGCTTCAACAAACATACTCTATAATAACATGTTTTTCATGTCATAGCAAGTGGTAGGGAAGCAAAAATATGTTTCTCATGTCATGCTCTATAATAACATGTTTCTCATGTTGCCTCAAACCAAGGCCTACCTTCTAACTCAATTATTCTAACAATGCAAAGTATGTGTATCGTCTCATCGCAATCATCTTCTAACCCATAAATCACAAGCACAAAAATTGTTTTATTCCCAAAATTATGGAGTAGATACTACTTATAACATCTTTCTTTATTGAAAAAGTCATTTGTGATGACCATTATAACTAATATTCAAATAAAAAATGATGAAAATAAATAACATCAAAGTAATAGATTATTATTATTAAAAAAAATTAATTATTAAAAATTTTAATTTTATTTAATTTTTCAATTCTCATTTTATAAGAAAAAAATTATTTTGGTACTTAAAATTATTTATTAAAGTGAATTTTAAACAACTATTGTACCTAAAATTATTAAATATTACATATTAATAAAAATAAAGTTATTGATGATTAACTACTTCAAATTAAAATTAATGGATACATTGCAAATAATAACATTCGTTCAGCATGACTATAGTTTTATTCTACAATTTCATAACCAATTTTCAACTGATAAATTTTCATTCCGAAACACAAAGACTATAACATTAGGTTTATAATGCTTTATAATGCTCATATTAAATATATATATATATAAAATAATCTTTGTGTCAAAATTATGTGATTTATAATATGTTCAAGTGTAACTATTCAAATTTAACTTTAAATTCTACATAAAGTCCAAAATCATAAGTCTGTTACTTACTACCCATTCCATAGTCCTAACACTTGATATGAGCACAAACATTTAGAAAACGGAAATTTTATTTGGATTTAGCGACTGCCAACTAAAACGGGTAATTTTATTAGGATTTATTCACTGCCAACTAGAAACGGGTAAAGTGATGTGACAGATGATTGTTAGTAACAGAAAAATAGCCTATGCATGGCGCCACGATTTTATCTGCGGCCAAGAAAAATATTTTAACAAGTGATTTAGCATTCAATAATTTGTTCTGTGGTTCAATAATTTGTTCTCTCTGGTTTATATTCTTGACAATGGCGACGTTAGCAAGGACGACAATGGCGATCGATCTACGTTTTGTACTTGGCATTCTCGGTTGTGAACTGCCCTCTTTTTTTTCATTCAGATGAAATGACAATTTAATGAAGTTTCCTCTAATCAAGTACATTTTCTCTGTTTCGTTATTTCAGGAAATGTTTTTGGAATCGCGCTATTTGCAGTCCCTTTGTAAGCCTCTTTCTTATTTGATTTCTTGGCAATGGTTAGCTGGATCTTTGTTTGGAGATGTTTTCTTTAGTGGGTTTTTTCCTGGATCATTTCTTGGCAATGGTTAGCTGGTTCTTTAGCTGGAAGAGGTGGTCTGTGCAGGATTTCATTAATCTCTGTGGTGAGGACAGGATCGACGGAGGGATACTCTTGTATTCCATATGTGACTACCCTGTACAGCTCTCTTGTTTACACATGGTATGGCCTTCCATTAGTCACCTCTGGTAACCTTTTCATCTCGTCTGTTAATGGATGCGGCGTCATTCTTGAGACTCTTTATGTCTGCCTGTATTTGGCCCATGCTCCATCAGAATATCGGGTAAGATGAATCATTTAAACAAGTCAAAGAGTATTGTTTAATTCAAAATATTTTTGTACGAGAAAAAAATATATCCAGAATGATAGAACTTGTTTGCGTTTTGTTATGACAGATGGAAATTTTGATACGCTTCATTAGTGTTCTTGCTTCATTTGCCGTAATTGTTACAGTGTCTGTTTTGGGTTTTCATGGTACACAACGGAGATGGTTTGTTGGGACCATGGGAGTGGCTGTCGCGGTCTTCACATGCGCTGCTCGCTTGTCTGTAATGGTGAGTAATAGAGATGATATTTTTACAATTTATAAAACTAATTTGAGAGTATTTTTTAAATTGTAATCCAGACCATTAGCTGAACAGAAAGTAAGAGAAGAACTTATTCTTGGACTGAAATTTAATATATAAGCACTATTAACATGGAATAAAGTAGAGATTTCATGTCTTCTTGATGTGGTGACATGAAAGCCAATCAGTCGGTGACCTCCTTGGCTTGCAAAAGGCGGTCCACGGATCGAACCTGGACAATGTCGTTTGGCTCAACCCTACTGGCCTGGCGCTCAAAGTTATGATCATACCTGCAAACTTATTCCTTAAACCTCACAAAAACATATCCAAAAGACTCTGCAATAAATCTTGCAAGAATCTCCTGAAATTTATTAATGAGCAGTAACTAGTTATGATTTGCAACAAAATCCTCTTAATATATATATTCTAAAAAATCTTCCTACGGTTTTAACTGTTTATGGTTTTATTTTCAGATCATAACGATGTCCAAAAAATCTTCCCTAACATTTGGATCGTCTATGTGCTCTTTTTTATATCACAGAAATCCGTAGTACAGACAGGAAGCGTGGAGAATATGCCCTTCTCCCTTTCACTCTGTGGATTTCTAAGCGGTTTCACCTGGTTTCTCTATGGCATTTTGTGCAGAGACATATATGTGGCGGTAAACTTTTTCATATTGAATTTTTCAGTTCATAATATTGAATTAAAAAGAAAAAAATTAAATTGATTTTGTAAAATGTTTCAATCAATTTTTCGGATCATAATTTATGATCTATCATCAGAATATACTGAATTAAAAAAGAAAATGAATAAAAAATTATGATCTGAAACTTTCTCGAAAGAACAATAATCTGAAATCCCAAGATAGCCAAATTAGTTTTAACAATTCAATAAAGTTGACGAATATTTGTTATTATGCAGCTTCCAAACGGATCGGGGGCATTGCTTGGTGTAGCACAAATTATACTCTACTGTTTGTACAGAAACTCCAGCGGCAATCATCAAGATTACGAAATTATATGCCCACAGTAGCAGTTTATTTCGTGCGTCGTCATTCGATATTTTGGGGTTGTCTGGCTGAGCGATCATTGGTTTATTTTTTCAAGTGGAGTGTAACTGTTCATGTTTTTTATTGGAGTTTGGGCTAAGTGGCGTACTTTCCGCCGATCCATTCTTCCTTTACTTGCAAACTTTATTACAAACACGCGATTTGTGAAGAGATAGAGGGATTGGGACTAAAAAAATTGCCCTGTTGAAAATTATCTACATTTTAAATAATAATATTTTTTTTAAAGGTGTTTATAAAATATAGAAATTTAAAGTTGTAATGGTGAAATTTGTGTGTATATATATATTTGGAGACAATGTTTCAATAGATGTATATATTGATTAATGTCATAATCTTATGTAAAGTAGGATTTATTGTCATACTCTTATTCATTCATATATAGACATATCCAAATCTTACTTTATTTTTATATGCACATACTTCCTTGCATTCACGTTATTTTCAGATTTTTGCATTCACTTATGCTTACCTCCATATATCTTTTAACTACATGGATTTTATTGTTTATCCAACCAATGTCATTTTTTGTGGTTGCAAAGTTCACCATTTCCCTTTTAAAATTCAAATTCAAATTTTGGTTCACTAGCCTTCTTTATTTTTCCATCATGAGGTAACTTAAACACATGTTGCAAAATTTAATGGTATGTGCTAGTATTTAAAGATATTGAATTGCATGAATATTTTGCATCATCAAACATTTAAGCTTCTTCTCTCACTCTAGAGAATTAAAAGAGAAATTAGATTTGCTACACTAAAAGGGGTAAATAATCTACATAAATCATCTTAGGAATCTTGAAGCTTGTTTTCCAACTTTATACATAAGTTTCTAGGGGTCAACTTAGGAGAATTTCTCTTAATGTTAAAAAAACATCCCTTCCAAGATATAAATATTGTCAATATTTAGGTAAAAAATAAACCACAAAGTAGGTAGACAAATTAGGTGAGCAACACAAAAGAACTTTACATTGTGCAAAGTTAAGTATGAATATGGTGGAAAAAACCATGATCATAAGCTTGACCCAGATCTCCAAACTCAACCCCTAATAGAGTAGATGTTTCTAAGCACAAAATTCCAACCAATTAACTAACAAAGAGGATAAATACTTTGAGTTCTATGATATGCAGATTCAATGTTTGCACCAAAATTATCTACCATTAAAACTAGAGCTAAGAGGTATTATTAGTATTTGCATTTACTTTGAGTTCTATGATATGCAGATTCAATGTTCGCACCAAAATTATCTCACATTCCTAAGTTTGACCTAAAAGACTTGGCATCAAGGTTGATGACTTGGTCAATAGATTGTTGGTTTGCACATTCCTAAGTTTGACCTGTGTTCTCATGCCTCATGCGATCTGAAGGATTTGGGAGCACTTGGAATCGCGATTGAAGGATTTGGAGGCATTGGCATGAGGTCTTCTACATCGCCATGTTCACTTGAGGAGGGCATCAAAAACCCTACCCCAAACGCTGCTCATAGGCAGCGCTAAACCGTAGGTGATTCATCATTCCATGTGGGAGTTGGAGGTGGGTAGAAGAGCTTAATCCTCTACTTTGGTGTTCAATCCTCTGCCAACAACCTCTAGGCGCCATAATATCTACATTTGAAATCTGCTTACACCTTATTAGGCACTGGAATCTGCTGAGGCCATTCTGTCATGTTATTTCTCAGGCTGTGACATCTGAGTTGGTGGGGAATTCCATGACAAGTTTGACAATTTTTCCAATAGCAGGTCGTAGATTTTCTAAGAGGCCATGTCATCTATTTGCATACGGGTTCATCAGTCTGTAGATTCAACTGCCACACAATTTGCTGTTGTGCCATTAAAGGTGCTTCAACTGCTAAGGGCCTCATTGACCCACCCCATATTCGGGCAAATTGATGAATTGTCTATGTAGCCATCAGATTGCACATTTGATTGTATTTATTAATTTATTAAAAATGATCAGAATGCAAATTGTTTTTTATTTTCAATTAATTAATAAATACAATCAAATGTGAACCCTAATGGTTAGGTAGACGTTGGCCATGTCAAAATTTGGCATGGAGACCAGTGATTAGGTGTGAAGATTTTTCCCAACCAGGCATGAAGTTTTGTAGAGACAGGTGTGCAGATCTTTATGACTCTTACATGCATGCCCATTGACTTGGTCAAACCTTCCCCCCCTCTCACTCTAACTTTTTCCTTTGATGGTTTATTAGTTGCATTTGTTTTTTCAAATCTAGTGCTTAGTCAAATACTAAATAGTAAATTGCTAAATAACCATCAATTTACATCAAAATTTTGTTAAAAGGGGAGTTATTTTCACTTTTTGTCATAGTTAAAAAATTTGTAAAAGAGAAGTCATTTTTTTAATTTTGCAATGAATTTGGCAAAGGGAAAACGTTTATAGGGGGAGGTGCATTTTTTTCCTTAGTTATAAATTTGTAAAAGAGGAGTCGATTTTTTCTTGTGTACTGAATTTGGCAAAGAGGGCCATTCTTTGAATAAGGGGGTTTCATTTTATGTTTTTATCTTTTTGAGGTTTAAAAGGCATATTTCTTTATAATCCACCTCATGAGAAAAACTTGTAAGAACTCATACTCACAAATAAGTCTGTAAATGCACTCATATAAAGTGCCAAAAAATTGAATGTGTGTTTCATATGGAGGGAATTTGAGAAATTTGTAATTACACTAAATTATAAAGTGTAATGGGTTGTTGTGTAGAGCCTTCATTTGACATCACACTTGTGGATCTTTGTGATTTAACATCACAACAATGTCTCCTCATGATTCTCACCTCATGCAAGTGTTCCTTGGAGCACACCCTTTCTTATTTTTTGTACATGTTTTGGACATACATCTTGGTCTACATTCCTTGCACACTCTCGATTTTAGTTGGTCTACTTATTCTCTTGGCATTAAGGGGGGACTATGATGTGTTATTACAATAAAAAATATAGACATTAATATATAGATATTACAATATATAAAATGAAATATTTAACAAAATAATCACTTATCACCTCTAAATGATCTCTCTTGTTGTCCACAATGATGACATTCTCATGTTGTGGCATTACAAAGCCTTATAGCAACCATCCAAGTAGAAATTAAACTACAAACCAATAATCATTTGATTTCTCAATAATAAATAGCTAAAACAATGAATGCAATTTGAAATTCACTAATCTGGTTCATATCCTCATCAAAGGCATCAAACTCTCTATTGCAGTAGAGACATCATGTTGCATTGTATTATCAATATTAGGAGGAGTCTTTGCTTGCATAATCTAAAAATAAAACAGCATTATTCAATTACAAAAACTAGAAGAGTGATGCACATGTCATGACTTATAATGTATGACATAGTCAACAAAATTTCTAGTACTTATTGAACTATATATTGCTTCATAGTTTAATATGTGGTTATTGCAACATTGTGTTCCTTGGGATATGTTAATGCATACAAATCTATTTCAAATATTATTTTATGATAAAAACCCTTTATGAACAACATAGTGAACAAAAGGTTGATAGAAGAGAGCAATATTGCCTAGAGAACCAACAAGCCAAAACACAATGTACAAGAGCAATATTGGGTAGTTTCTAAGTTGGTAGGAAGAAGTTGACAGAGGAAGAGGATGTTATAAGGAATCTTGCATAGTATAGGTCTCATGAATGGAAAGGTAGCCTGTTGTAATAATAGGACAAATGCAGAGCAATGTGATAGTGAAGAGAAATGAGGAGAAATGACAGAGTATCCTATCCTCTTGACTAGACATAGTATACTAATATCAGTAAGAGTCTTCATGAGTATCAATTGAATGTTAAGGGTTTGCATGATTCATGAAGATAATTTCAATGTAAAGGATAGTCACAAGATGATAGTCCTAGGGGCAATCATATCATGCAAGCAAGGGATAATATCATGATTGCATAATGAAGTCACATGGTGAACCTTTGTTGATGTGAAGTATGAAGAAGTTTTGAAGTGGGGATAAGATTTATGGAAATAATGTAAAGTATGATAGTTAGATGCATGTAAAAAAGAAATAATGAGCACTATCAACTAAGATCAAAATGATATAGTGATAGTAAGAAATGAGGGGACCGTGGTCCTAATATTTTGATAACAATTCACTACTATAAAGACACTCCATGATTTTCATAAACCTCAACATTTTATTCATATTCACACCTAGGTAGAGTAATGATCAGAGGGAGAAATGGAAAATAAAGGATATAACATAAATAAAGAACTATAATTGGACAATTACATAAGATAAATATGATAGTTTAAATTCACAAGATGTAATAGGACAATCACATGTATTTCAATACCAAAGAATGATTCAAGGGATAATTGTGGAAGATGAATTTTTATGAAATACTTTATATGTTTTCAATCAAGATACCTCAAGATAAAGAGTGCATAAAATCCATGAATGTGGTGGTAATCACATGAAATCTAATGCTACAAGATAGTCTCATATGAGAAACAAAAAATTCAATATGATGGTATAAGAGGAGCATGCATAGTTTATTATTAAAGGATCTAGTTTAGAGTTATAGTGCCCTTTTATTGATCATATTCATAGAGGATACTATCCTCGTGAAGGGATAGAATGAAGGATATACTTATTAATTATAAGTGGACAACACCTTGTCTATGGATTAGATTCCATTGAAGATAATTGATAGAAGATGACAATATATCTAGTCAAGAAGAAAAGAGAACAATCCTCTATGATGTCAAGCACTTCAAAGGTATAAATGAAAGTCTACAACCATAACATGAATTCAATAACATAGTCATCATGATAAGTATAGTCATCATAGGAAAAGAGTAGTAATAAGTTCAATATCTCGATCAACATTCATGAGCCCAACAATGAGCAGCGAGATGGTATGCTACAAGCTAGTGATGATAGTTAAGAGGATAAGAGTGAAATGGTATGTTACATGCTAGTGATGCCCCTAGCCTATATTTTTGGAGGTCAAAAACATGAAAAAAATTAAATTCATAGATTATGAAGTGCATAACAACTTGAAATCAAATTAATTAAAATTTACAAAAAATACTTACAAACTATCTAGAACCTTCAAGTCATTAAACATTTTTCAATTGTGAAATATAATTTTTTATTTTAAAATTATATTACTAGAGTGAAACTTTGATGACCACCTCCATTGGAAGGTGTTGTTGTTGAAGCTCCAAGATTAACCTATTCTACATCCAAAATTAGATATAAGAATACCATTCATATCATGTTTAGCTATTCACATGTAATATTTATAATTCTTTACTAGTTACATACTTTCACAATACATGTGGTCATGTAATAGGGAGGTGGAGGACTGCTAAAAATAGAGTGAACACTATCACCCTAAAATTTTATTATAATCATTCAACTAATTTAGTCAATCTTTCATTTCAAACTTTATTTTTTCTGTTTTTGATTGGAGTTTGGGTTAAGTGGCATACTTTCCGCCGATCGATTCATCGTTTACTTGCAAACTTTATTACAAACACGTGATTTGTGAAGAAATAGAGGGATTGGGACTAAAAAAAGTTGCCCTATTGAAAATTATCTACATTTTAAACATTAATTTTTTTTGTAAAGGTGTTTATAAAATATAGAAATTTAAAGTTGTAATGGTGAAATTTGTATATATATATATATATTTCTATTTCGAGGCAATATTTCAATAGATGTATATATTGATTAATGTCATAATCTTATATAAAGTAGGATTTATTGTCATACTCTTATTCATTCATATATAGACATATTCAAATCTTACTTTATTTTTATATGCACATACTTCTATGCATTCACGTTATTTTTCAGATTTTTGCATTCACTTATGCTTACCTCCATATATCTTTTAACTACATGGATTTTATTGTTTATCCAACCAATGCCATTTTTTGTGGTTGCAATGTTGACAATTTCTCTTTTAAAATTCAAATTCAAATTTTGGTTCACTAGCCTTCTTTATTTTTCCATCATGAACTAACTTAATACAAATGTTACAAAATTTAATGGTATGTGCTAGTATTTAAAGATATTTAATTGCATGAATATTTTGCATCATCAAACATTTAAGCCTCTTCTCTCACTCTAGAGAATTAAAAGAGAAATTAGATTTGCTACACTAAAAGGGGTAAATAATCTACATAAATCATCTTAGGAATCTTGAAGCTTGTTTTCCAACTTTGTACATAAATTTCTAGGGGTCAACCTAGGAGAATTTCTCTTAATGTTAAAAAAACATCCCTTCCAAATATAAATATCGTCAATATTTAGATTAAAAAAACCACAAAGTAGGTAGACAAATTAGGTGAGCAACACAAAAGAACTTTACATTGTGCAAAGTTAAATATGAATATGGTGGACAAAACCATGATCATAAGCTTGACCCAGATCTCCAAACTCAACCCCTAATAGAGTAGATGTTTCTAAGCACAAAAGTCCAACGAATTAACTACCAAAGAGGATAAATACTTTGAGTTATATGAT
Source organism: Sequoia sempervirens (assembly GCA_007258455.2). Lineage (NCBI taxonomy): Eukaryota > Viridiplantae > Streptophyta > Pinopsida > Cupressales > Cupressaceae > Sequoia > Sequoia sempervirens. The sequence continues at coordinate 16,636 of VDFB02203658.1, forward strand.
ACACAGATTCAATGTTTGCACCAAAATTATCTACCATTAAACCTAGAGCTAAGAGGTATTATTAGTATTTGCATTTACTTTGAGTTCTATGATATGCAGATTAAATGTTTGCACCAAAATTATCTCACATTCTTAGGTTTGACCTAGGAGACTTGGTATCAAGGTTGATGACTTGGTCAATAGATTGTTGGTTTGCACATTCCAAGGTTTGACCTGCGTTCTCCTCATGCCTCATCCGATCTGAAGGATTTGGGAGCACTTGGAATCACGATTGAAGGATTTGGAGGCATTGGCATGAGGTCTTCTACGTCACCATGTTCACTTAAGGAGGGAATCCAAAACCCTACCCAAACGCTGCTCATAGGCAACACTAAACCATAGGTGATTCATCATTTCACGTGGGAGTTGGAGGTGGGTAGAAGAGCTTAATCCTCTACTTTGGTGTTCAATCCTCTACCAACAACCTCTAAGCACCATAATATCTACATTTCAAATCTCTTAAGGCCGTTCTGTCATGTTATTTCTTAGGCTGTGACATCTGAGTTGGTGGGGGATTCCATGACAAGTTTGACAATTTTTCCAATAGCAGGCCATAGATTTTCCAAGAGGCCATGTCATCTATTTGCATACAGGTTCATTAGTGTGTAGATTCAACTACCACATAATTTGCTATTGTGCCATTAAAGGTTCTTCAATTGCTCAGGGCCTCATTGACCCACCCCATATTTGGGAAAATTGATGAATTGTCTATGTAGCCATCATATTGCACATTTGATCGTATTTATTAATTTATTAAAAATCAGAATACAAATTGTTTTTTATTTTCAATTAATTAATAAATACGGTCAAATGTGAACCCTAATGGCTAAGTAGACGTTGGCTATGTCAAAATTTGGCATGGAGACCTATGATTAGGCGTGAAGATTTTTCCCAACCAGGCATGAAGTTTTGCAGAGGCAGGTGTGAAGATCTATATGACTATTACATGCATGCCCATTGACTTGGTCAAACCTTCCCCCCCTCTTACTCTAACTTTTTCCTTTGATGGTTTATTAATTGCATTTTTTTTTTCAAATCATTTTCTTAGTTAAAAACTAAATAGTAAATTGCTAAATAACCATCAGTTTACATTAAAATTTTGTTAAAAGGGGAGTTATTTTCACTTTTTGTCATAGTTAAAAATTTGTAAAAGAGAAGTCATTTTTTTTAATTTTGCAATGAATTTGGCAAAGGGAGAACGTTTATATGGGGAGGTACATTTTTTTTTCCTTAGTTATAAATTTGTAAAAGAGGAGTCACTTTTTTCTTTTGTACTGAATTTGGCAAAGAGGGTCATTCTTTGAATAAGGGGGTTTCATTTTATGTTTTTATCTTTTTGAGGTTTGAAAGGCATATGTCTTTATAATCCACCTCATGAAAAAAACTTGTAAGAACTCATACTCACAAATAAGTCTATAAGTGCACTTAGATAAAGTGCCAAAAACTTGAATGTGTGTTTCATATGGAGGGAATTTGAGAAATGTGTAATTACACTAAATTATAAAGTGTGATGGGGTGTTGTGTAGAGCCTTCATTTGACATCACACTTGTGGATCTTTGCGATTTAACATCACAACAATGTCTCTTCATGATTCTCACCTCATGCAAATGTACCTTGGAGCATACCCTTTCTCATTTTTTTTGTACATCTTTTGGACATACATCTTGGTCTACATTCCTTGCACACTCTTGATTTCAGTTGGTTTGCTTATTCTCTTAGCATTAAGGGGGGACTATGATGTGTTATTAAAATAAAAATATAGACATTAATATATAGATATTGCATTATAAAAAATGAAATATTTAACAAAATAATCACTTACCACCTCTAAATGATCTCTCTTCTCGTCCACAACGATGACATGCTCACGTTGTGGCATTGTAAAGCCTTATATCAACCATCCAGGTAGAAATTAAACTACAAACCAATAATCATTTGATTTTTCAATAATAAATAGCTAAAACAATGAATGTAATTTAAAATTTACTAATCTAGTTCATACCCTCATCAAAGGCATCAAACTCTCTATTGTAGTAGAGACATCATGTTGCATTGTATTATGAATATGGAGAGGAGTATTTTCTTGCACCATATAAAAATAAAACAACATTATTCAATTACAAAAACTAGAAGAGTGATGTACATGTCATGACTTATAATGAATGACATAGTCAACAAAATTTTTAGTACTTATTGAACTATATATTGCTTCATAGTTTAATATGTGGTCACTGCAACATTGTGGGATATGTTAATGCATCCAAATCTATTTCAAATCTTATTTTATGATCAAAACCCTTTATGAACAACATAGTGAACAAAAGGTTGATAGAAGAGAGCAATATTGCCTAGAGAACCAACAAGCCAAAACAAAATGCACAAGAGCCATATTGGGTAGTTTCTATGTTGGTAGGAAGAAGTTGATAGAGGAAGAGGATGTTATAAGGGAATATTGCACACTATAGGTCTCATGAATGGAAAGGTAGCCCATTGTAATAATAGGACAAATGATAGAGCAATGTGATAAGAGAAATGAGGAGAAATGACAGAGTATCCCATCCTCTTGACTAGACATAGTATACTCATATTAGTAAGAGTCTTCATGAGTATCAATTGAATGCCAAGGGTTTTCATGCTTCAGGAGGATAATTTCGATGTAAAGGATAGTCAAAAGATGATAGTCCTAGGGGAAATCATATCATGCAAGCAAGGGATAATATCATGATTGCATAATGAACTCACATGGCGAACCTTTGTTGATGTGAAGTATGAAGAATTTTTGAAGTGGGGATAAGATTTATGGAAATAATGTAAAGTATGATAGTGAGATGCATGTAAAAAAGAAATAACGAGCACTGTCAACTAAGAAAAAAATGATATAGTGATAGTGAGCAATGAGGGGACTGTGGTACTAATATTTTGATAACAATTCACACCTATAAAGACACTCCATGATTTTCATAAAACCTCAACATTCTATTTATATTCACATCTAGGTAGAGTAATGATAACAAGGAGAAATGATGAATAAAGGATATAACATAAATAAAGAACTATAATTGGACAATTACATAAGATTGAACATGATAGTTTAAAGTCACAAGATGTAATAGGAAAATCACATGTATTTCAATACCAAAGAATGCTTCAAGGGATTATTGTGGAAGATGAATTTTTAAATGAGAAGATACTTTATATGTTTTCAACCAAGATTCCTCAAGGTAAAGAGTGCATAATAGTATTGAATGTGGTGGTAATCACATGGAATCTAATGCTACAAGTTAGTCTCATAGGAGAAGCAACAAATTCAATATGATGGTATAAGAGGAGCATGCATAGTTTATTATTAAAGGATCTAGTTTAGAGTTATAGTGCCCTTTTATTGATCATATTCATAGAGGATACTACCCTCGTGAAGGAATAGAACAAAGGAATATATAATTATTAATGATAAGTGGACAACACCTTGTCTATGGATTAGATACCATTGAATATAATTGATAGAAGATGACAATATATAGTCAAGAAAATAAGAGAGCAATCCTCTATGATGTCAAGCACTTCAAAGGTATAAATGAAAGTCTACAACCATAACATGAATTCAATAACATAGTCATCATGATAAGTATAATCATCATAGGAAAAGAGTAGTAATAAGATCAATATCTCAATCAACATTCATGAGCCTGGAAGTGAGCAGAGAGATGGTATGCTACAAGCTAGTGATGATAGTTAAGAGGGTAAGAGTGAAATGGTATGTTACATGCTAGTGATGCCCCTAGCCTATATTTTTGGATGTCAACAACATGAACAAATAAAATTCATAGATTATGAAGTGCATAACAACTTGAAATCAAATTAATTAAAATTTATGAAGAATACTTACAAACTATCTAGAACCTTCAAGTCATTAAACATTTTTCAATTGTGCAATATAATTTTTATTGTAAAATTATAAATAATTTGTATTACTTGAGTGAATCTTTGATGACCACCTCCCCTGACAAGTGTTGTCATCGAAACTCCAAGATTAACCTATTCAACATCCAAAATTAGATATAAGAATACCATTCATATCATGTTTAGCTATTCACATGTAATACTTATAATTCTTTACTAGTTACATACTTTCACAATACATGTGGTCATGTAATAGGGAGGTGAAGGACTACTGAAAATGAGTGAACACTATGACCCTAAAATTTCATTATAATCATTCAACTAATTTAGTTAATCTTGTGTTTCAAAATGGAAATTTAATAAATTAAATTCAATGAACTTGCTAACATTTACATGACTATCAAGGTTGAATACCTCATTAAGGAGGGCATCTATCATTACCATATGATTAGTTACAGATGTACCTTGGAAACCTACATCCTAACTATTCGTGGGATCATAAACACAGAGTGACCCATAAACTTGACAATAATGAGGTGGAACTCTACTCCTCGAAGACTCGCCTGAATCACCCTCTACTAGAGAACGAGTATGCTATATGAGGCTTTAGGTAAGGGAAATGATCGACTGCAATCTATCGACCTCAACGCTCTCCTTCAAAAAATAAAGGATAGTCACATGCTCATACCTTGGTCTAGCGAGTGCTCGTCTCGCTGGCCACTATGCATCGATATGTGCCCCACTCTATCCTGTGTAGAGTGTCCACCTCTAACTTGGAAGTCTCGCATGTAAAAATAGTTAAATGGGATTTTATTGAGGACAAACTCACAGTAGAGTTTCCTCAAAAAATATTGTGGCACATCATTGTTGTTGCATGAAGGATGGTTAAAAACCATCCACCACCTCCTCCAAAAATTATTCTTTATCCCTTGGTGGTTGCACAAATGGATAGGGAACCTCTTACTTGAAGGATGTAAAGGTTAATTCATTTTAGGGTTTGTGAATAGTGCACAAAAGTCAATTTTTGTATTTTTTTCATCTTTAACTTGTTTATAGGATAATTTATTTGTATAAAATTCTCCAAACTCTCATCTCTTCTTTGACCAACTACATATTTTCTTGCTAATTGAATCTACATGTGATATTATCAATTCAAGTGATTGAGAAAGCATAGTTCTATGCAAGGTTTTTCCTATAGGATCTCTCAACCTTGCAATTAACTCCTTAATTTGTTTTTTGTTATTTTAAATTTGCCCCATTAAATTTTCTTGAGTTCCTAGAACACATTGAGGAATTGTTGGAGGTGTTTTTTGGGCCTGTTCTTCAAGAGGATTTTCAAAATGAGGTGAATTAGGATTCTTAGGAGGAGAAGGAGGTGCATTATCATTTACTAAAAATTAAATAAATTTACATCAAAAAACATATTAGAAATCTATCACACAAAAAACAACTTACTTCTTTGACCTCCCCAACATTGTGGTGACATTTTGATAAAGATTTGGTGAAGAAATAGAGTGGTTTGAGCCTTCTTGGAATGTGAGCACAATTTTGAGGGTTTAAATGCCACAAAGGAAATTGGAAACATCAGAAAATGGAATGAAATGCACTTTTTTTTTGTTTAAATAAGTGAAAACATTAAAGGGGCTGACCACTTTTTGTCCCCCCATCTTTCTACACATGCCCAACATCTAAAATTGATACTTTTTAGGATGTGTAGTATGGTCACTTGAACCTTCAAGTTCTTTCTACAATTTAGGTTTTGAAGGCACTTTTTTTATTCCTTTGTCATCACATGCTATTTTGATAGAGATTATCATTGCCTCTTGGGAGCAATTTCATATCAATCTTCTTGGTCCAAATCATTGGCATGTATCTACTAGATATTTCACACATGTTTTTTATAGTTTCCTCTTTAATGATAGTTCTTCTTTAATGACATCTCCATCATGTTTGGCTTTTATTCTTCAACAATCTACATAGTGCTTTGAGTTCTCATAATATTTAGTTTAGTTTTGAGATACTTGATCTAATGTTGAAACTTTTCAAGATTGACTTAATGATATTTGAATACTTTTTAGAGATCATCTTCTATTTTCTTTCTAGAATGGGAAGATCTTGTGTATTCACCATTAAATTTATTTATTCTTGAGGGTAGAAATATTATTTGGTACTTTAACATGGATTAGATCTTCAACTTTCAATATCAAGCATCCACCTTGAATGCAAGAGGTGTAATTTATTTAGGGGGATACCCAATCCCTCTCTTCATTATCCATACTTGGGCGGTCTATCATTGCATATTAGTACCTCATACAATTTTTTTTGTTTGAACTTATTTCTTTTCTAATTTATCACTCCATCCCAAGTTGTACGAATGGAGGGTTTGAGTTAGTGTAATATTTATTTTACCTTAGATATGTATATATCCTAAGTGTGAAATTGCACCTATTAAATAAGTTTACTTTTAATATTATTAATAATCATAACACATGTTCACCTTGAATTGGGTACATAGGTGCAATCATTACCTCATCAAATCTTAATTCGTGGTAGTCAGGTGCCACCCCTATTTAGGTAAAGCCACCTCTATCTTAGTTGGAATATTGCTAGATGAAATTGAATCATTTATTAATTGAGAGTTAAAATTATAACTTATAAACATAATTTTTTTGATTTATTTATCTTAGTGGCTTACATATATGTATGCAATCCTTTGCAATTAATCAATCATTTTTATTTTATTGAGATTAGGTAGTAGCTCTTATATTTTATTCTAATATCATCTATTGTTTGTATTAAGTTTAAGTAATATCTATAGTCATTTAGATCTAGGCTCATGTTTGGATTCCCATTGAATCCTAAATTTAGGCTAAAATCTCTTATTAAAATAATCAAATTGTCTAAATTTATATTAGATATTGTGTTATCTAAAGTAACAATTGAGTTGTTGATTGTTACAATTAGTGGGATGTACATGTTCATATATATGATTTGTAATTGTTGTATACAAATTTTTGTTATTATAGCTTTTTTGTTTGTTCTTTAAAATTGATAAGATTGTACAATTAGAATTTATTTTTTAATGCATGTGTATTCCATGCACATTGTAATAGTCATGTAGTAGAAGAGTTGTAAGTTATTTTATAAATCCAATTGGATGTGTATTTTTTGCGCAAATATAATACATTGGCTTATATTAGATTATTGTTAATCAAAATGTTTTCAATATGTGCTTCTAAGCTATGCATATAAAGGGATAAGATTGAACTATAAGATGTCAAGTTTTCTATGTGCTATTTACTATTTGAATTCCATTTGGCTTTAATTTGTAAACAGTAAAATTTGAATCATGAATTGAACAATAACTAAGAATTCATGCTTCTTACACATGTAAGGATGAGGATGAATTTATATATTTTTATTTTTTTTTAACAATAAAATGTCATATAAAGTCAATCTTCATGATATTTGAATTGTATGTACATATATTGTTTGAATTAGGAATACTTTGTAAGTTCTTGTGTATTATTATTTTTTCCATTAATTACTATCAAATTTATTATTCACAATATTGGGGTGCAATATTGTGATGTGTTATATACACATAAATTTTTTTTTTTCTTATGACATTTCATATACAACATCATGAAATTTGATCTATATTGCATCAATTTTCTAGCTAATAACATGAATTGAACATTTTAACTAGAGTATATTTATAAAGAATAAAAGAATAAGAGACTTATCATTATTTATCAAGTTTAATAAACATTAAAAAATCATGAAGATATTGAATTTAAAAAAGAAAGAAAATAAATTGATATCCTTGATCTTTTAATTTATTTTTTTATATTGTGTAAAGGAAATTACAAAGAATAAGAACTACCAAGTAACTAAATATTTTAATTTATTGATAATTAAATAAAATTAAATACAAAATAATTGCATAATAAAACCAAAAAAATATTCTAATCAAAATAATTCAAACAAAAATTTAAAAATATTTAGCTGATAGGCTATTTGTGTCAACTTTGCTCAAATTTTTTGTCAGCCTTCCTGGATTTGGAATTTTCTAGCAATGGGGAAAAGGTGGCAGATGGGTTATAATTTAGTTGCAATTTTTGTCATCCTTCTAGGTTTTTAGGTCTTCAGCACTATGTTAAAGGTGGTGGAGTTTTCCTTAAATAAAAAAATGTTTGGGATGACAATAGAGGAGGTCGGTGAAATGGCAGGAGTAGGCATGACTATAGAGGAGGCCAACAAAATGGCATAAACATTAATTGTTGTATGGTTTTCGTGTAGTGGTGATGGTGCAAGTAACATTTGTTTTAAAATCCTCAGAAAATAAAATGAATGTCTATGCAGTTATCGATAACACATTGTTGGGTGTCATTCTCTGGGTTTATGTTGTTGTTGAAGGTAGCTGTGAGTGAGGAGGGAAAGCTTCTGTGAAGGTGCAAGTGCGGTCATTGGCTGTGGAATTTATTTGATGATGGTTGGAGGTTATCTAGTTTTTTTTGCATGTGCCAATGGTTGCAAAAGGTGTGGGTTGTGATAAATTTGTGTTCTTTTTTTGCAGGCCATGGAGAAAGAATGGAGGGAAGAGAAAGAAAGTGAGAAGAGGTGTAATTGAAGGAAGTGGGAAGAGGTGCACATTGGAAAAACCATTTGTCGAGTATTTCTAAAATATTTTATGTTATTTTTGAAAGGGAATTGTTGATTGTTGTTGTGTAGCTTAGTCTAAATTTTTCAGTTTATGGTTTCCATGTAGCTTCCATTGCTGGAAGGAAATACTATTTGTTTTTTGTGTTTCATGTGTTTTTTGTGGGATTTCTTATTTGGGTTACTCTTGAAACCAATATTGTTTCATTGTGTTGATTGTTGTTGAAAACACTGTATAGTTTTGTGGATTTTTGCATGTGGGTGACTGTTGGCTATATTGTTCCATTTATGGATTTGGTTCTGTCTGAATGGTTGCAAAATAGTTAATCTGGTGTATTTTTGGTGAATCTTGAAATCAAGATTTCTTATGTTTTTTGGGTTTTGGCATGTGGGTGATTGTTGGAAATATTGTTTCATTTATGGCTTCCATTTTGTGTGAATGGTTGCAAAATAGTTAATATGTTATGTTTTTGGTGAATTTTCTCATCTGGGTTGTTGTTGAAACCAATATTGATTCATTTTGGATTCACATTTTTCTGGTGAAGGTTTTGAGTCAGTCTGTTACTAGGAGCTTTTTGTTTTTTGTGGGTTTTCCATGTGAGCCACTATTGGAAGCCATGTTTTTGTGTGTGATGGTTGCAACACAATCAAATAGTTAATGTTATACGGGTTGTGTTGTTTTAGGGTATATTGTTTCCTTTTTTATAGGGTTCTATTGAAAAAAGAGTATATAGTTTGTTCACAGCAATTGTCACTACGATTTTTAGTGTTTTGCGGGTTTGGCCATCTAGGTGACTATTGATAACAATATTGTTTCATTTATGTCTCTTGTTTTGTGGTGATGGTTGCAATATAATAAAATAGTTAATGTTATGTAGTTCATGGTGTTTTGCATAAGGAATTGTTCACTAATTTTGTCTGCCTTAGGCTATATTGTTTCATTTATGGCTTCCATTTACTGTGGTGCAAGAAAAGGTGGTGGATTGTTTTTCCATTTTTAAATGAATTTGAATTTGGCACACCAATAGAGAAGGCCAGAAAAATGGCATCAACATTAATTTTGTTTGGTTTCCATGTAGTATAAGTAAGTAAAAGTATATATATATTGAGAGGAATCGACAAAGATTCATAGTTGTTGATGTGTTTTTTATGCACTTCTCAACACAGGTAATGCGTAGATGCACTACCTCTCTTGAAAGACAATCTTCCACAATCAGATTGCAGAACACTATCCCAAGGTCTCTAATGTCAGGTCTTGACAGTGCTTGGAATATCTCAATTGTTTGATGTGATTTGCTGGAATCACAAGGCGGTCTTACAGATGAGTTACAAAGCAAGAGAAGTTGGGTTTGCAAATGCAGTTTCAAAGTGCTGGAAGTGAATGAACAGTGGCTGTCCACTCAAAACAGCAAGCTAAAACTCATCAAGTTCATCTGATTTGGCTTCATGGTGATGCTTTGGATGCTACTCTAACCAAGGATTAAAAGAAACATCAAAAGGAGAATGGTTAAGAAAGCTATTCTAATCCTAAGCTACAAATGAACATTAACAATGGTGGCTGCTAAAGTAGACAGACTTCCTAAACTGAGTTTTGCTTGACCAAGAGAAACCTACAGCTACACAAAACTAGTGCAATCTTCTAAGGACTGCAGATTTTCACATCACATACACACATCATGTACATGCAATCGAACTAAGTTGTAGCAATAAAGGAAATAGGCTTAGACTAGCTTTGCAAAGTGATCCATCATCAATGAACCACAAAAAGCATGAGCTGGAAGTTCATCAAATACTATAACAACAACACCATCATGACAGCCATTCAAGAAACTAATACTAAAACTAATATGGAAGTAGAACCATGCATGCAAGATGAGAAAAATCAAAGAGAACATTCATAAACTCATGCAATGCTATCTTCTATTGCTGCAAAATGCTTTTTACAATAGCTCTCCAACCCTTACAAATGAGGGGCAAGCCCCTATTATAGTTTTCCAAAGCCCAAATGAATGGCTAGGATCAATTTCCAATGAATGGCTCAGATTTGATTTACAATAGGGTTTCACCTACCCCACATTATCTAGCAATTTAAAATGCATTCCTTATTTTTTCTCTATTTTGTCATCTAGTGCCAGTCATTGTAGCAATTTTGTCATTTAGCTGATTGCCCTTTTACTGTAGCTGAAACTGCCTGAAAGCTACGTTTTGCTTGATGTGCTTGCAGTGTTCTTCCTTTGATCAAACGAGCTCGTCGACAATTGGCATCAATGGATTGGTGGCCCTTGATTCAGGTAGAAAGCTCCTTAGAAATCATCATCATATGGAAAAAGGTAGGACAACTCCCTTAATGGGCCTCTTTGATAGACCTGCAGAAGGCTTCTTGACTCCTGCAAACACGAAGTGTCATAAGTGCATTTATACATGAGTTAAGAAAATGTTAGTCAAACCTACAAATTCCTTGTTAGATCTATCCATGCATCATCAAAATATCTTGATATTCATATTTGGAGCTCATTTGGGCCATAAACATTAATGTGTGCTTCAAGGGTACGAGTGCCAGAGGGTGGAAAGACGGCGGAAGAAAGCCAGAAGGAAGACAACGGACGGAAGCCAAAATAGCCAGGAAGGAGGCGGGTTCCTGGATGTTCAAAACAACCGGGAAGGAGGGAGGCTCCTGGATGTTCAAAACAACCAGGAAGGAGGGAGGCTCTCGGATGTTCAAAATAGCCAAGGAGGGACAAACTCCCGGAAATGGCCATGGAGGGCCCGGGTTCCGGAGGCCGGAAGGGAGGTGGCCGCCGGATGTTCCATAACGGCCAAGGAGAGGCGGAGTCCTGGAAATGGCCACGGAGGGGCCGGGCTCTGGAGGCCGGGAAGGAGGTGGCCATTGGATGTTCAAAATGGCCACGGAGAGACAGAGTCCCGGAAATGGCCATGGAGGGGCCGGGCTCCGGAGGCCGGGCCGCCGGGGCTCCACAGATGTTCCAAAGTAGCAAAAGGGGGACGAAGCTTCGAAACCACCAAAACTTAACCGAATGTTAATGAAACCTTGGCAGTTCATTTACGCACTTCAAACACATCCCAGAGCCAAAAAAGGTTGCCCCCAAAGTTAAAATTGTGGAAACGGGAGTGACGGGGGCCCGCAGATGTTTCCAAACAGCCAAGGAGGAAGGGAATTTTGGAGGGAAAGTTCCAAAACCATCGAAACCTAACGAAACATTGACAAAACCTTGGCAATTCATTTACATACTTCAAACACATCCCCGATCCAAAAAAGGTTTCCCCCAAAGTCAAAAATGAGGAAACGGGAGCGACAGGGGCCCGCGGATGTTTCCAAACAACCGACGAGGGAATTCCGGAGGGAAAGTTCCAAAACCATCAAAACTTAACAGAATGTTGACGAAACCTTGGCAGTTCATTTACGCACTTCAAACACATCCCGGATCCAAAAAAAGATTTCCCCCAAAGTCAAAATTGTGGAAACGGAAGCGACAGGGGTCCACGGATGTTTTCAAACAGCCGAGGAAGGGAATTCCGGAGGGAAAGTTCTGAAACCATCGAAACCTAACAGAACATTGACAAAACCTTGGAAGTTCATTTACGTACTTCAAACACATTCCTAATCCAAAAAAGGTTGCCCCCAAAGTCAAGATTGAGGAAACGGGAGTGACGGGGGCCTGCAGATGTTTCCAAACAGCCAAGGAGGAAGGGAATTCCAGAGGGAAAGTTCCGAAACCATCGAAACCTAATGGAACATTGACGAAACCTTGACAGTTTATTTAAGCACTAGGAACACATCCCAAATCCACCAAAAAGTTGGCCCCAAAGTCAAAATTGCAGAAATGGGAGCGATAGGGGCCCGCAGATGTTTCCAAACAGCAAGAACAAGACAAAAGGCAGAAAAGGGGATGGATGACTTCATTTCTCCACAGATTTGAATACCCCAAGTAGGTGAATTTGGGTAGGGGATTTGATCATTTGAAGGCACATGACCAATTTGGGCTTGGAAATGGGGCACACAAAACAAGACAGGAGCAAAGTAGCTTGTCGGGAGTGAAAGAAAAAAAAGGGGGTCCCTACCTACGGCGGGGCGTGTGTGCAAAACATGCACAACAATAGTGAGAAAGGAAAGTAAAAATATACTCATTTCTCAATGAAACCTTATAAAAAATTGAAAGAAAATAGCCTTCTAGGTAGTTCCTTCTTGAAAATTAATAGTGACAAACCCATCTAGAAATATACTACTTTTTGAACAAAACCTTATTGAAACTTGAAACAATATAGCCTTCCCAACAATACCTTATTGAAAAGGAAACAATATAGCCTAAGGTACAACATTAACTATTTTTATTCTGTTCCAACTATAACCACAAAATAGAATATATATGTATGTATATATATATATGTATGTATGTATGTATGTATATATATATATGTATGTATGTGTATATATATATGTGTATATGTATATATATACACACATACATACATATATATATACATACATACATACATATATATACACATACATACATACATACATACATACATACATATATATATACATACATACATATATATATACATACATATATATACATATATATATACACACACACACACACACATATATATATATATATTAATAAAGAGGAAGCCACAAAGATTCACAATGAGAAACGAAAGTAAAAATATACTCATTTCTCAATGCAACCTTATCAAAAATTGAAATAATTCCTTATTGGAAATTTCTTAGACATTTGTTTTGTTCCCCGAGGTGTTAAACCGTTGTTGTTATTGCAACAATTAATGTTGATGCAAACCAATGTTTAATTTCTGTAGCTTTCACTATCCATGCGACGTGAAAAATGCCACCCTATTCCCAAGGTAGCAGACTACAACCTTTGTCATATTTTGAATGCCCATCAGATGGCTATGGAAATTGAAACTATATAGCATTTCCAATAGTGCCTTATCGAAAATGAAACAATATAGCCTGACACAAAGACCTGTAATGAACAATACCTAATCTAACAAAACATAGAGTGTTCAACATTAACTATTATTATTCTATTCCAACCATAGCCACAAAATGAAAGTCATAAATTAAACAATATTGGTTTCAACAGCGACCCAAATGGAGAAATTCACAAAACTATTGCCATAGAACCCATGAAAAATGATAGCCATATAATGCATCCATAAATGAAACAATACTTATTTTAACAAATAATATTGTCTTCTATGAACAACACCTTATCGAAAATTGAAACAATATAGCCTTTTCAACATAACCTTATCGAAAATGAGATAATATAGGGAGAGCTAGACAATAACCATTGACAAAAACTGCATAAGGTCAACAATTTTTTCCCCATTGCCACCATATCAACTAAATGCAAGCCATAAAGAGAGACCCACAAGAATTTGAAATATATATATAATTATATGTATATATTTACACATATTTACACATATATATACATATATATTAATATTAAAATATACCCAATATAGCTTAAGGTAGAGAACAATAATCAATAATACCTAATGTAACCAAATGTTGAATCAACAACATTAATTGTTTTATTCTATTCCAAAAATGAAATGTTATAGCCTAAGGCACATCATTAACTATTTTTCTTTTGTTCCAACCATAACCACAAAATGAAAGCTATAAATTAAACAACATTGGTTTCAACAACGACCTAGATGGAGAAACGCTCGATACACACACACACACACACACACACATAGATATATTAATAAAGAGGAAACCATGAAGATTCACACTGGGAAATAAAAGTAAAATTATACTCATTTCTCAACACAACCTTATCAAAAATTGAAAGAATGCCTTATTAAAAAATTCCCAGACATTTGTTTTGTTCCCTGAGGTGTTAAACAGTTGTTATTATGACCATCGCCACTACATGCAAAGCATACAACAATTAATGTTGATGTGAATTAATGTTGGTCGAACTAGTGTTTAATTTCCATAGCCTTACCTGTCCATGCAGCGTGAAAGCCACCACCCTATTCCTAGAACAGTGAACGAAAACCTCCGCTAGCTTTTGCATGGCCATGAGATGGCTATGAAAATTGAAACTATATAGCCTTTCCAACAGTTTGCACATATATATATATATAATGTATATATATTTGTATATATATGAATATATATGTATATATATATCTATATGTATATAGTTATGTTTATATATATATGTCTATGTATATAGATATATGTATATATGTGTATATATATATATGTATATATATATAGATATATGTGTATATATATATGTATATATATATAGATATA
>VDFB02203658.1:31662-89384 GCA_007258455.2 Sequoia sempervirens
AGAATGAAGGCCTCCACTCTTGCTATTGCAAATTGGCTACAAGGGGTGCAGACTAAAGGAAATGATGCTATTAGGGACATTTTGTCATTTGGAAAGGATTGTATGAGAGCCATTGATTGGTTGAAAGAAGTATTGGCTCAGGATAAGGAAGATACAGATTTCTTGCTATAGAAAATGAAAACCATCATGGAGTATACCAGAGATAAGCTTATAAATGATAAAATTCTTCCTTCCTCCAGAGTTGCTAAACCTTGGGAGTGGTTTGAAGAATTGCAGATTAGGAAAAAGGTTCTAAAGAAGATATACAAACAAAGGAGACAAATTGATGATACCCTAGCTGGTGTCTATAATGGCTACATTGCTTTCTTTGAGATTATGATAGGGAGAAGGAAGATTGCCCCTAAGTATCTGAGTTTTGAGCAATTGAGAAGGTTGTGGCATGATGTTTATGCTCTGGTTAGTGATGATTTTGTTACTGAAAACCAGTTAGATGATGTAGCCACCTACATTGCTGTCATTGAAAAATACCTAACTTATAAGGTTGAGTGGGATAAATCGGTGAAACAGTCCAGGGAAGAAATTGCATCAATTGAGAGGCAACTTAGGGTTTTTCCTTTACCACCTGTGGCCGACTTGGATAGGGTGCTTTTGAAGGTGCATGAAATGCTAGATCAGAATAAAGACAAAGGGGAAGGTAGTTAATGATGGGCTACATCGAGATTTGTGCTTCACTATTATTTTGACATGCATTGGTCTGAGTTGCATTGGAGATCCCAGGTCGACCTAGATGAAGTTCATGCATTTAATGCATATTTTTATCTCATTTTGAATTTCTCTTGGCTGACTTGTTGTGCCTAATTATTATTGTAAAACCCTATCTAGGCCGAGATGTTTTGGGGGTTCTATAAATATGGCATTTTGCCTCATTTGTAGGTGTTAGACATAAGTATAGATATAGACAAATAGAGCAAATTAAGTAGAGCAAGAGTTAACTAGCAAGTAGTTTTTCTCAAGATAATATTGTAACAAAAAGCTAGAATTATTGCTATAGTGGATAATTTGATGCAAGTAATGACATTGTGATTTGGTGCCATACTTGTGTTCTCCTTATCTTGCATGGTTCTTGTTATTCAATCTTTAGAATTTCTTCAAGAGGGAAATCGATATTTAGATTAGATTTGATTTAATGATGTTTATGGTTTGATATTTGAAGTGTTGTAGCAATCCCTGGTCCATACTTTTCGCAACCAACTGATTGTTAGTTGCTCTACAAAGTTAGCCTGGACCTTTATATTCATTGTGCTTAGTTCAATTATGAGGGTTTATTCATTTCAATTCCAATAGGGTTGTTTGAATGAATGTTCATGATCTAAAAATCTTAACACCTTAGAAGATTGCACTGTTTCTATAAGATTGCAGATTTATCTGGGTCAAATAGGAATCAGTTTTGAGGGATTGGTCTATTTCAAGTATTTGTCATTTGCATTGTTAATCTTAGGTTTAATATTAATTTTAGAAATCTCTTTGAAACCCTTATCTTTTGTTATTTCTTTGATTATTGGATTAAATTTAGGATTGAAGTATCATCATATTGTTAGATCTGATAAATTGAGATTCAGTATTTTGCTTGTAGTAAGGTCCCATTGTGATTACCAACATTTTCGCATTTATCACTAAGTTGTTTATGCATTGTGAAGACCTGACATTAGAGACCTTGGGGTTATCTCTTGAGGCTTGTTGATAGAGATTTACCTTTCAAGAGAGATAGGATTTCATATTTTTTTTGAGTTGTTGCTATGCAAAAAACATCATCAACAAGGACTAGATTAAAACAATGATTGTGAAAGAAACAAAAGTTGATTTTGAAGCAGAGTGTAAACTTTTGCTTTTTTACATAGTAATGATATCTGTGCCTACTCAGAAAAAGGCTCCACTAGCAAGCCTACGCTTTGACTGCTCTTTTGTACTTTTCAACATTTCTCCTAGTCTTTCCTTTTTAATGCTCACTATGGGTTGCTAAGACTTCTATTTTACAAATATGAACATAATTTATTCCTATGTTTGCATATATATATTTTCACATTCATCTACCTCTCATCCTTTTGATTCTAACATGGTGCCAAGATTGTTTTAGGTCTACATTGTCACTATGATTCTTGATTCCTATTATATGTTGGAATTTTTAGTTCTTCTATGCGTATTCTAAATTCACTTCTTCCCTTTATAATCATTGAATAGAAATATTATCTTGAATGGAAAACATATAACAGTAGTCAAATACTGAAAAATGGTTAACGGAAAAATTTGTAAAATAATTGTATATATATATTTTTATATATTACAATGTTCAAACCATGTTATTCCTCTTGTGATAATCCATAGATATACATTTATATCCACATGGATACATATATATTTTGTTATATGTTTGCGTGTAATTACTTTGACCATCATAACTAATATTCAAATAAAAAAAATGAAAATAAATAACATCAAAGTAATAAATTATCTATTGCCACATAAGCATTAGGAAAAATATGCCATACCTAAAGTTATTGATTGACGTTTTTTTAAAGAATACTTTTTTATTGAATATTAGTAATTAAAGACATGACTAATAAATCTTTAAAAGAGGACAATCCTTTAATGTTTCATATTTTTCATAAATATTATTTAATCCATAACTTCAAGTCTACCATGTATTTCTATGCATATGTATCTTAAAATAATTAAATAATAATCTACCAATTGATTGATTAACCTAGACAAAAAGGTCAAATATAGATGTGGATCTAGGTCTAATAAATATAAAACTAAGACATAGGTAAAATTATATCATACCTGAAGCAATCCATATAGTAGTTGGCTTGTCAATTCAAAATTCAAGATACATTATTTGGTACTAAATATTATAGGCAAATAGGGAAACTGTAAAAGAGCTATTAAAAAGACATTTACTATGTAACAATTGCCTTGTCAATTCTAAATTCATAATTTTTTTGTAATCCTTATTGACCAATGAGCAACATTTAGGAACATCCTTTGTTGAAGAGGTAAGCTCCACGTCGTCATTAAAAACCTTGGGTAGTTCTTCTCTATTTCTCTGTAATATTTAGTGCCAAGTACATGGAGAATAGAAGAGGTGAAAAAATTACTAACGCTAACCATATTTTTTTGACGAAAGAAAGAAGATTTAATTGGAATTGCTCATATGGTAATGAGTATAATTCCAACGATGTACAAAGATAACTAAAAACAATAAATGAAGGGAAAAAAGTGTATGTGTATGTTATGTATATGTATATATACATATGTGTACATGTATGTATACATATATGTATGTATATGTATGTGTATATGTATATGTGTATGTATATGTTTGTATATGTATGTGTATGTGTATGTGTATGTGTATGTGTATATATATATGTATATGTATATGTATGTGTATGTATATGTATATGTATATGTATATGTATAATGTTGATCTACAAAAATCTCTTTTGAACATTTTACTATTTCTCTCCTCCTCTATATTTCTTTTAGAAATATATAGTCTTTTGTGCATTGCATTTTTTGTTTAATATATGATAACACTCCATGCAATTTGCGAGACCTTGCCTGAGCCTATTTACAACAATGGTGGAGTTTGTTAACCACATGGGTTGGTGGTGGTGGAGTTGGTTCCCAGGCTCAATGGGTAGAGAATGGTAAAAACCTGCCATGCACCTCCACTGACTGGGAAATTGGATGGTTTAACAAGTGTTGTGTTCTGCAATCTACATTATCTCATCTCCCTATTGTTGTTGTAACTTGTTTTTCCACTGTCTTTTTTGTCGTTCCATACACATCTAACCACATATATATATTTTGATAGATTGAAATAAAAATTTTCTTTGTAGTAATATGATGTTTGTCTCGATGCAAGCATAGATGGACAAGGAGATATGAAGCCCATCTGTGGAACAATTATTCCATTCCATTCTCCATTCCCCCCTTCACTATTCTCCCTCCAGATTCATTCTTCCCCCCCCCCCCCCCCCCCCCCCCCCCCCCCCCCCCCCCCCCCCCCCCCCCCCCCCCCCCCCCCCCCCCCCCCCCCCCCCCCCCCCCCCCCCCCCGGCTTGTATATTCTCCTTTTCCTATATTTATCGACATTATAGACAAATTGCATCTTCCACAATTCTTTATCAACATTCTCTTTTTAAAAAAATTTTGGAGCAAGAAAACCACTAGGAAAAGGAATCCATATATTGGAACATGCAATTTTTTTTGCAACTTCGTCATTATGTGATATGTGATGAAACTACATGAAATTTGTCATTGGTATTTCATGCTTTACTTGCTTGACAATTTTCCAAGAGCCCATGAGGCTTCATGATGCCGATGTGGTGGGGAGGAGAACAATCACGAGTTTTGTTTTTCCTTTCACTGTCATATATTTGTTGCTACATATATACATGCATGAAAAAATTATTACATACACTTGACTACAATAACCATAGTCTATTCTACACATTACATTTTTCCATGTTTCTAAAATTATCTTTTTAGCTTATGGGAAAAATTATCTCTAAGCAACTCGTTATCACCATCCTATATTTTTAAAGTTATTACACCAAAAAAATGCCACAATATAAGAAATCATCTATGAAAACACCCAAATTTCCCTAATTCACCATTATCTGATATATGATATGAATCCATTAAATTTTTGATGGGTCTTTCATACTTTTCCTTGCTCGAGGGTTTTACTAGAGCCCATGTGGCTTCATGATGCCAATGTGGCAGGGAGGAGAACGAGCATGGGTTTTCTACTTTTTCCTTGCATCATATATTGACTACTAAAAATACATAGCATACTCTATTCTACCGACTATATTTCTCCATGTTTATACAACTATCCTTTCAACTTGCCAAATCAATTATTTAAATCCAATATTTATGATGATACCTATTTTATCTAAGTTATGGAAACAATTATATGATGCAATAATCTATCCAAAATGCGTATAACACCACAAACCTAATTGGAAATTTGAGCTACATTTCTTGGTATTAAATATTATGGACAAATCATTTATGCAAAATACCCATAAAAAATGACTTACAAATTTTGGAGAATGGACTCGAGGGCGACGATTCTTATAATAGCCTCATACCAAACCAACACCGCAATGGCTCTTTAAAAAATGCAACTTAATCAATATATTTTCTCGCCATACAAACAAATAAACAATGACAATTAACAGTTTGTTATGAGGAGCTTCAAAGAGATGAGGGAGAAAGAATATCATGCAACATATTGGTACATGACATGTAGTCTATAGATGTTACAATTGTAAGAGGTATTAGGATAATACTTAAGAATCAAATGTATATGACAGATCAATAGAAACCTTTGGCATGCCTTTCTTTTTCCCCCATCTATGTATGTTTTCCTACCTCTCTTAAAGTTCTATTTAATGTGGGTTTTTTATCGTCTGTCATTTAGCTGTGATTCTTTAAATCTTTTCCTAACAACTTTTCTATAATTCCTTAAATGATAGGTGATCAAACACCCATTTTAAATAGAGAGAAAATAACACATGGAGAATTGAAGGTGAAAACTACGAACATGAACAATTTGTTATACAAAGCTTACAGTGTTGTACATAATACGCATAGCAAAAATATCCATAGAGATAACAAGGAACAATAACTAGAGGCCAAAAAACATACACAGACCAAAAGAAATTGAAAGTAGTCCAAATGTACAGGTCAGTGTTATGTTTGTAGTTTACATGAATCTAGAAAATTTTACATGTTTGAAAGTTAAAAACAATTCTTGTCACAAGGACAATAGAATAAGATACTCCTACAGTCTCATGCCAACCAAAAAAATACATGAGGGAACAATCCCTAATCAAATGCATAGAAACATTTACCTAGGTTATGAATAAAAAAATACAAGAGCTAGACTACAACAATCAACAACTTTTTATAGGAAGCTTCAAACAAATGAGAACAAGAGAATATCATGAAACATATTGATACAACACAACCAATCTATGTAACAATTGGAATTTACCTCTTGGTTTTTTTGTTATCCAAGCTATGAATACAATTCCTTGGCTGTGGTTATTTGAAATCGGCATGGGCAACCACCAATTTCCCCAGGGTTCTTTATCGTGACATGGAGTTTTCTAATTACATGGGATGGAGGAGGTGGGTTGGATTGCCTCAAACCATGGAGGCAGAATGGAAAACATTTTTTGATGTCACAGTTAATGCATCCTAGCATTGTGGTGCGATGGCGTAGCAGGAAGCAAATGCAATATTCAATGTTGCAGTGTGAGAAAGTATACTCCAAAATATGTGAGAAAGTATATTGATTTAGTTGCATTGTTAGAAGAGCCATTGTGGCATTATGAATATGCTAGACATACTGCATGATTAAATACTTTGTTATTAACAACATCTCAATGCTATATCGTTGAATGCTATGGTTGTATTCTAGCGGTTTTCTCACAACGTAGATAATACTTGTACATGCTATTTTAAACTCAATTTAAAATCACACTCTACATAAATACGAATAAACATAGTATACATATCTGTTTAGATATACATATGTATATATAAATTGTTGTTGCATTCTCAAATGAACCACAATGCTCTTCTTTTCCATATATGGATATGTATATCTGCCTATATGTATATTTTTATATATCGATTAGGGAATTCAATATATATATGTGCATATGTATCTGTATATGTTTTAGGGAACTCAATACAATTTTGGTTTTTGTTTATAATATTTAGTACGAAATAAGTGTGATTCTAACACCTCTTATACAATTCCTCTATTTGTCTTCAATATCTACTACCAAACAATGTAGCTTGAACATTATATCAATATTTTTTATGATATTATTTTTCCCTTATTTATTTCAAGCTCCCTGGAACAAACTACCTAGGGCTACTTACGATAGCGGTAGAGCTTCCTACCTACATGCGATGTCGGTGGTGCAGTTGGTTGCCTCAATATGTGGAAGAAAAAGGTAAGTGTTTTCCCGTGTAAGCAATTTTGATTAGACAAGACAACTCTTACATAGACTACTTGTCTTGTATCAATATGTTTCATGTGGGTTTTTGATCATCTATCATTTACCTCTAGTTCTTAAAGTGTTTTCTTAATAGTTCTTTTATAATTTCTCTATTTTATCTAGTAGCTTGAATTTTTAATTGAGAAGCCAACTGTTACATAGATTGCTTGTCTTGTATCAATATATTTAATGATATTCTTTTTTTCCAGTCCCCCAAAGTGAACTGTGCATTATGTATTAGTAGGCAGTCTATGTAACAATTGGCTTGTCAATTCGATGACCATTTTTACTATATTCTTCCTTAGATTATAGTTATATTTTTAATATAGGTACATTTAAACTCACATTGTGAGGTTAGATGGACCTTTCTAGTTATTTTACATTGTTCTATATATTCCATCTATCCATCTTCTTCTAGTCATCTTCAAACCCTATTATGTTGATTCTTTACTAGGATATCTATTTTTCGTCAACTTGTCAGACAAAAAAAAACACTACAATATTACAAAACTTGTTTCAAAAAACCTGTCCTTCCCCAATTTTTTTATTGTGTGGTATATGATAAGATTCTGTGAGATTTTCCATGGACCTTACCTACTTTTTTTGCTCGAGAGTTTGGTTAGAGCTCATGAGGCTTCATGATGCCAATATGGTAGGGAGGAGAACGAGCCTAGGTTTAGTGATTTTTCCTTCCACCGTCATAAATTTCTTGCTAGTTATATACATGGACACACAAATTCTCCCATGTACTTGTCTACCAAATCCATACTCTATTCTATCGATTGCATTTGTTATTCTTTGCACAACTCTTTTTTCAACTTCCCCAATAGATTACTTAAATTGAAAATTCTTTACCAAGATACCTTGTATTCAAAATTTTCCATTTTATCTCTTTCTATTTACAACAGATAGTGCTAACCTCTTTTATTGTATATGTATATTATTTCATTTATATTGTTGCACAGATATAATAGGCATTCAACAAAATTAGTGTATTGTAAACTATGTATTTCAAATGCTTTCATGCTCCAACAACTTGATCCAATGCAACTTGCCCTTGTTAAACACCATCAACAATGTAAGTACAAAACTTTCCCATTGTCAATAGATAGATTTGGTTAACTAATTGTAAAAATTATTGATTATTTTTAGCTTCACATTGTATATATTAATTTTACCCATATACTTACTCATCTTTTATCATTCCTTTATGATTTTGGCTACTTGTGCACTAACATACCCTTGTATTTCATTTGCAGGAACTAGGCTAGAGCATGCAAAAGCATTCAAAAACCAGAATACCTTTTTTCCTTAAAGTTGTCACAACAAATAAAACACAACAATATCAAATATTATATATGAAAACACCAGAGTTTCCCCAACTTTTTTATTGTGTAATCTATGATGAAACTCCATGAAATTTTTGGTGGGCGTTTTATCCTTTTCTTGCTCGGGGGTTTGGCTAGAGTCCATGAGTCTTCATGATGCCAATGTGGTAGGGAGGAAAATGAGCGTGGGTTTTATGGTTTTACTTTTAACGCCATCTATTTGTTGTTACATAGATACAAGTGTACACAAATCCTTGTATAAACTTAGCTTCAACAAACATACTCTATAATAACATGTTTTTCATGTCATAGCAAGTGGTAGGGAAGCAAAAATATGTTTCTCATGTCATGCTCTATAATAACATGTTTCTCATGTTGCCTCAAACCAAGGCCTACCTTCTAACTCAATTATTCTAACAATGCAAAGTATGTGTATCGTCTCATCGCAATCATCTTCTAACCCATAAATCACAAGCACAAAAATTGTTTTATTCCCAAAATTATGGAGTAGATACTACTTATAACATCTTTCTTTATTGAAAAAGTCATTTGTGATGACCATTATAACTAATATTCAAATAAAAAATGATGAAAATAAATAACATCAAAGTAATAGATTATTATTATTAAAAAAAATTAATTATTAAAAATTTTAATTTTATTTAATTTTTCAATTCTCATTTTATAAGAAAAAAATTATTTTGGTACTTAAAATTATTTATTAAAGTGAATTTTAAACAACTATTGTACCTAAAATTATTAAATATTACATATTAATAAAAATAAAGTTATTGATGATTAACTACTTCAAATTAAAATTAATGGATACATTGCAAATAATAACATTCGTTCAGCATGACTATAGTTTTATTCTACAATTTCATAACCAATTTTCAACTGATAAATTTTCATTCCGAAACACAAAGACTATAACATTAGGTTTATAATGCTTTATAATGCTCATATTAAATATATATATATATAAAATAATCTTTGTGTCAAAATTATGTGATTTATAATATGTTCAAGTGTAACTATTCAAATTTAACTTTAAATTCTACATAAAGTCCAAAATCATAAGTCTGTTACTTACTACCCATTCCATAGTCCTAACACTTGATATGAGCACAAACATTTAGAAAACGGAAATTTTATTTGGATTTAGCGACTGCCAACTAAAACGGGTAATTTTATTAGGATTTATTCACTGCCAACTAGAAACGGGTAAAGTGATGTGACAGATGATTGTTAGTAACAGAAAAATAGCCTATGCATGGCGCCACGATTTTATCTGCGGCCAAGAAAAATATTTTAACAAGTGATTTAGCATTCAATAATTTGTTCTGTGGTTCAATAATTTGTTCTCTCTGGTTTATATTCTTGACAATGGCGACGTTAGCAAGGACGACAATGGCGATCGATCTACGTTTTGTACTTGGCATTCTCGGTTGTGAACTGCCCTCTTTTTTTTCATTCAGATGAAATGACAATTTAATGAAGTTTCCTCTAATCAAGTACATTTTCTCTGTTTCGTTATTTCAGGAAATGTTTTTGGAATCGCGCTATTTGCAGTCCCTTTGTAAGCCTCTTTCTTATTTGATTTCTTGGCAATGGTT
This sequence comes from Sequoia sempervirens, assembly GCA_007258455.2. NCBI lineage: Eukaryota > Viridiplantae > Streptophyta > Pinopsida > Cupressales > Cupressaceae > Sequoia > Sequoia sempervirens. Next base: position 41,695 of record VDFB02203658.1, read on the forward strand.
AGCTGGATCTTTGTTTGGAGATGTTTTCTTTAGTGGGTTTTTTCCTGGATCATTTCTTGGCAATGGTTAGCTGGTTCTTTAGCTGGAAGAGGTGGTCTGTGCAGGATTTCATTAATCTCTGTGGTGAGGACAGGATCGACGGAGGGATACTCTTGTATTCCATATGTGACTACCCTGTACAGCTCTCTTGTTTACACATGGTATGGCCTTCCATTAGTCACCTCTGGTAACCTTTTCATCTCGTCTGTTAATGGATGCGGCGTCATTCTTGAGACTCTTTATGTCTGCCTGTATTTGGCCCATGCTCCATCAGAATATCGGGTAAGATGAATCATTTAAACAAGTCAAAGAGTATTGTTTAATTGAAAATATTTTTGTACGAGAAAAAAATATATCCAGAATGATAGAACTTGTTTGCGTTTTGTTATGACAGATGGAAATTTTGATACGCTTCATTAGTGTTCTTGCTTCATTTGCCGTAATTGTTACAGTGTCTGTTTTGGGTTTTCATGGTACACAACGGAGATGGTTTGTTGGGACCATGGGAGTGGCTGTCGCGGTCTTCACATGCGCTGCTCGCTTGTCTGTAATGGTGAGTAATAGAGATGATATTTTTACAATTTATAAAACTAATTTGAGAGTATTTTTTAAATTGTAATCCAGACCATTAGCTGAACAGAAGAACATATTCTTGGACTGAAATTTAATATATAAGCACTATTAAGATGGAATAAAGTAGAGATTTCATGTCTTCTTGATGTGGTGACATGAAAGCCAATCAGTCGGTGGCCTTGTCGGCTTGCAAAAGGCGGTCCACGGATCGAACCTGGACAATGTCTTTTGGCTCAACCCTACTGGCCTGGCACTCAAAGTTATGGTCCACCACATTTATCTTTTGGCTTAAATTGAAGTCTTCTGTTGGGAATGGAATAATTATGATCATACCTGCAAACTTATTCCTTAAACCTCACAAAAACATATGCAAAAGACTCTGCAATAAATCTTGCAAGAATCTCCTGAAATTTATTAATGAGCAGTAACTAGTTATGATTTGCAACAAAATCCTCTTAATATATATATTCTAAAAAATCTTCCTATGGTTTTAACTGTTTATGGTTTTATTTTCAGATCATAACGATGTCCAAAAAATCTTCCCTAACATTCGGATCGTCTATGTGCTCTTTTTTATATCACAGAAATTGGTAGTCCAGACAGGAAGCGTGGAGAATATGCCCTTCTCCCTTTCACTCTGTGGATTTCTAAGCGGTTTCACCTGGTTTCTCTATGGCATTTTGCGCAGAGACATATATGTGGCGGTAAACTTTTTCATATTGAATTTTTCAGTTCATAATATTGAATTTTTCAAAAAAAAATTAAATTGATTTTGTAAAATGTTTCAATCAATTTTTCGGATCATAATTTATGATCTATCATCAGAATATACTGAATTAAAAAAGAAAATGAATAAAAAATTATGATCCGAAATATTAATAATAAATATATACACAATCAAATCCAAAAACTTTCTTGAAAGAACAATAATCTGAAATCCCAATATAACCAAATTAGTTTTAACAATTCAATAAAGTTGACGAATATTTGTTATTATGCAGCTTCCAAACGGATCGGGGGCATTGCTTGGTGTAGCACAAATTATACTCTACTGTTTGTACAGAAACTCCAGCGGCAATCATCAAGATTACGAAATTATATGCCCACAGTAGCAGTTTATTTCGTGCGTCGTCATTCGATATTTTAGGGCTGTCTGGCTGAGCGATTTGTGAAGAGATAGAGGGATTGGGACTAAAAAAATTGCCCTATTGAAAATTATCTACATTTTAAATAATAATATTTTTTTTAAAGGTGTTTATAAAATATAGAAATTTAAAGTTGTAATGGTGAAATTTGTGTGTATATATATATTTAGAGACAATGTTTCAATAGATGTATATATTGATTAATGTCATAATCTTATGTAAAGTAGGATTTATTGGCATACTCTTATTCATTCATATATAGACATATCCAAATTTTACTTTATTTTTATATGCACATACTTCTATGCATTTACGTTCTTTTCAGATTTTTGCATTCACTTATGCTTACCTTCATATATCTTTTAACTACATGGATTTTATTGTTTATCCAACCAATGCCATTTTTTGTGGTTGCAAAGTTGACCGTTTCCCTTTTAAAATTCAAATTCAAATTTTGGTTCACTAGCCTTCTTTATTTTTCCATCATGAGGTAACTTAAACACATGTTGCAAAATTTAATGGTATGTGCTAGTATTTAAAGATATTTAATTGCATGAATATTTTGCATCATCAAACATTTAAGCCTCTTCTCTCACTCTAGAGAATTAAAAGAGAAATTAGATTTGCTACACTAAAAGGGGTAAATAATCTACATAAATCATCTTAGGAATCTTGAAGCTTGTTTTCCAACTTTATACATAAGTTTCTAGGGGTCAACCTAGGAGAATTTCTCTTAATGTTAAAAAAACATCCCTTCCAAGATATAAATATCGTCAATATTTAGGTAAAGAAAAACCACAAAGTAGGTAGACAAATTAGGTGAGCAGCACAAAAGAACTTTACATTGTGCAAAGTTAAGTATGAATATGGTGGACAAAACCATGATCATAAGCTTGACCCAGATCTCCAAACTCAACCCCTAATAGAGTAGATGTTTCTAAGCACAAAATTCCAACCAATTAACTAACAAAGAGGATAAATACTTTGAGTTTATGATATGCAGATTCAATGTTTGCACCAAAATTATCTACCATTAAAACTAGAGCTAAGAGGTATTATTAGTATTTGCATTTACTTTGAGTTCTATGATATGCAGATTCAATGTTCGCATCAAAATTATCTCACATTCTTAAGTTTGATCTAAGAGACTTGGCATCAAGGTTGATGACTTGATCAATAGATTATTCACATTCCTAAGTTTGAGCTGCACGCCTCATGCGATCTGAAGGATTTGGGAGCACTTGGAATCGCGATTGAAGGATTTGGAGGCATTGGTGTGAGGTCTTCTACGTCGCCATGTTCACTTGAGGAGGGCATCCAAAACCCTACCCCAAACGCTGCTCACAGGCAGCGCTAAACCGTAGGTGATTCATCATTCCATGTGGGAGTTGGAGGTGGGTAGAAGAGCTTAATCCTCTACTTTGGTGTTCAATCCTCTGCCAACAACCTCTAGGCGCCATAATATCTACATTTCAAATCTGCTCACACCTTATTAGGCACTGGAATCTGCTGAGGCCGTTCTGTCATGTTATTTCTCAGGCTGTGACATCTGAGTTGGTGGGGAATTCCATGACAAGTTTGACAATTTTTCCAATAGCAGGTCGTAGATTTTCTAAGAGGCCATGTCATCTATTTGCATACGGGTTCATTAGTGTGTAGATTCAACTGCCACATAATTTGCTGTTGTGCCATTAAAGGTGCTTCAATTGCTCGGGCCCTCATTGACCCACCCCATATTTGGGAAAATTGATGAATTGTTTATGCAGCCATTAGATTGCATATTTGATCGTATTTATTAATTTATTAAAAATCAGAATACAAATTGTTTTTTATTTTAAATTAATTAATAAATACAGTCAAATGTGAACCCTAACGACTAGGTAGATGTTGGCTGTGTCAAAATTTGGCAATGGAGACCAATGATTAGGCGTGAAGGTTTTTCCCAACCAGGCATGAAGTTTTGCACAGGCAGGTGTGAAGATCTATATGACTCTTACATGCATGCCCATTGACTTGGTCAAACCTTCCCCCCCTCTCACTCTAACTTTTGCCTTTGATGGTTTATTAATTGCATTTGTTTTTTCAAATCTTGTGCTTAGTTAAAGACTAAATAGTAAATTACTAAATAACCATCAATTTACATCAAAATTTTGTTAGAAGGGGAGTTATTTTCACTTTTTGTCATTGTTAAAAATTTGTAAAAGAGAAGTCATTTTTTTAATTTTGCAATGAATTTGGCAAAGGGAAAACGTTTATATGGGGAGGTACATTTTTTTCCCTTAGTTATAAATTTGTAAAAGAGGAGTCAATTTTTTCTTTTGTATTGAATTTTGCAAAGAGTGTCATTCTTTGAATAAGGGGGTTTCATTTTATGTTTTTATCTTTTTGAGGTTTGAAAGGCACATGTCTTTATAATCCACCTCATGACAAAAACTTGTAAGAACTCATACTCACAAATAAGTCTGTAATTGCACTTAGATAAAGTGCCAAAAAATTGAATGTGTGTTTCATCTGGAGGGAATTTGAGAAATGTGTAATTACACTAAATTATAAAGTGTGATGGGGTGTTGTGTAGAGCCTTCATTTGACATCACACTTGTGGATCTTTGTGATTTAACATCACAACAATGTCTCCTCATGATTCTCACCTCATGCAAGTGTACCTTGGAGCATACCCTTTCTCATTTTTTTGTACATCTTTTGGACATACATCTTGGTCTACATTCCTTGCACACTCTTGATTTCAGTTGGTCTACTTATTCTCTTAGCATTAAGGGGGGACTATGATGTGTTATTACAATAAAAAATATAGACATTAATATATAGATATTACATTATAAAAAATGAAATATTTAACAAAATAATCACTTACCACCTCTAAATGATCTCTCTTCTCGTCCACAATGATGACATGCTCACGTTGTGGCATTGCAAAGCCTTATAGCAACCATCTAGGTAGAAATTAAACTACAAACCAATAATCATTTGATTTTTCAATAATAAATAGCTAAAAAAACAAATGTAATTTAAAATTTACTAATCTAGTTCATACCCTCATCAAAGGCATCAAACTCTCTATTGTAGTAGAGACATCATGTTGCATTGTATTATGAATATCGAGAGGAGTATTTTCTTGTATCATCTAAAAATAAAACAACATTATTCAATTACAAAAACTAGAAGAGTGATGTACATGCCATGACTTATAATGTATGACATAGTCAACAAAATTTTGAGTACTTATTGAACTATATATTGCTTCATAGCTTAGTATGTGGTTACTGCAACATTGTGTTCCTTGGGATATGTTAATGCATCCAAATCTATTTCAAATATTATTTTATGATCAAAACCCTTTATGAACAACATAGTGAACAAAAGGTTGATAGAAGAGAGCAATATTGCCTAGAGAACCAACAAGCCAAAAAAAAATGCACAAGAGCCATATTGGGTAGTTTCTAAGTTGGTAGGAAGAAGTTGATAGAGGAAGAGGATGTTATAAGGGAATATTGCACACTATAGGTCACATGAATGGCAAGGTAGACCATTGTAATAATAGGAAAAATGATAAAGCAATGTGATAAGAGAAATGAGGAGAAATGACAAAGTATCCTATCCTCTCGACTAGACATAGTATACTCATATTAGTAAGAGTCTTCATGAGTATCAAATGAATGTCAAGGGTTTTCATGCTTCATGAGGATAATTTCAATGTAAAGGATAGTCAGAAGATGATAGTCCTAGGGGCAATCATATCATGCAAGCAAGGGATAATATCATGATTGCATAAGGAAGTCACATGGTGAAACCTTTGTTGATGTGAAGTATGAAGATTTTTTGAAGTGGGGATAAGATTTATGGAAATAATGTAAAGTATAATAGTGAGATGCATGTAAAAAAGCAATAATGAGCACTATCAACTAAGAAAAAAATGATATAGTGATAGTGAGCAATGAGGGGACTGTGGTACTAAGATTTTGATAACAATTCACACCTATAAATACACTCCATGATTTTCATATAACCTCAACATTCTATTCATATTCACATCTAGGTAGAGTAATGATCATAAGGAGAAATGATGAATAAAGGATATAACATAAATAGAGAACTATAATTGGAAAATTACATAAGACTGAACATGATAGTTTAAAGTCACAAGATGTAATAGGACAATCACATGTATTTCAATACCAAAGAATGCTTCAAGGGATAATTGTGGAAGATGATTTTTTATGAGGAGATACTTTATATGTTTTCAACCAAGATTCCTCAAGGTAAAGAGTGCATAATAGTATTGAATGTGGTGGTAATCACATGGAATCTAATGCTACAAGATAGTCTCATAGGAGAAGCAACAAATTCAATATGATGGTATAAGAGGAGCATGCATAGTTTATTATTAAAGGATCTAGTTTAGAGTTATAGTGCCCTTTTATTGATCATATTCATAGAGGATACCATCCTCGTGAAGGGATAGAATGAAGGAATATATAATTATTAATGATAAGTGGACAACACCTTGTCTATGGATTAGATTCCATTGAAGATAATTGATAGAAGATGACAATATATAGTCAAGAAAACAAGAGAGCAATCCTCTATGATGTCAAGCACTTCAAAGGTATAAATGAAAGTCTACAACCATAACATGAGTTAAATAACATAGTCATCATGATAAGTATAATCATCATAGGAAAAGATTAGTAATAAGATAAATATCTCGATCAACATTCATGAGCCTGGCAGTGAGAAGAGAGATGGTATGCTACAAGCTAGTGATGATAGTTAAGAGGATAAGAGTGAAATGGTATGTTACATGCTAGTGATGCCCCTAGCCTATATTTTTGGAGTTCAACAACATGAAAAAATAAAATTCATAGATTACGAAGTGCATAACAACTTGAAATCAAATTAATTAAAATTTACAAAGAATACTTACAAACTATCTAGAACCTTCAAGTCATTAAACATTTTTCAATTGTGAAATATAATTTTTATTTTAAAATTATAAATAATTTGTATTACTTGTGAAACTTTGATGACCACCTCCCCTGGCAAGTGTTGTCATTGAAACTCCAAGATTAACCTATTCAACATCCAAAATTAGATATAAGAATACCATTCATATCATGTTTAGCTATTCACATGTAATAGTTATAATTCTTTACTAGTTACATACTTTCACAATACATGTGGTCGTGTAATAGGGAGGTGAAGGACTACTAAAAATCAGTGAACACTATGACCCTAAAATTTCATTATAATCATTCAACTAATTTAGTTAATCTTGTGTTTCAAAATGGAAATTTAATAAATTAAATTCAATGAACTTGCTAACATTTACATGACTATCAAGGTTGAATACCTCATTAAGGAGGGCATCTATCATCACCATATGAGTAGCTACAAATGTACCTTGGAAACCTACATCTTGACTATTCATGGGATCATAAACATAGAGTGACCCATAAACCTGACAATAATGAGGTGGAACTCTACTCGTCGAAGACTTGCCCGAATCACCCTCTGCTAGAGAACTGGTATGCTATATGAGGCTTTAGGTAAGGGAAATAATTGACTACAATGTATCAACCTCAACACTCTCCTTCACAAAATAAAGGATAGTTACATGCTCATACCTTGGTCTAGTGAGTGCTCGTCTTGCTAGCCACTATGCATCGATATGTGCCCCACTCTATCCTATACAGAGTGCCCACCTCTAACTTGGAAGTCTCGCATGTCAAAATAGTTAAATGGGATTTTATTGAGGACAAACTCACAGTAGAGTTTCCTCAAAAAATATTGTGGCACATCTTTGTTGTTGCATGAAGGATGGTGAAAAACCATCCACCACCTTCTCCAAAAATTATTCTTTATCCCTTGGTGGTTGCACAAATGGATAGGGAACCTCTTGCTTGAAGGATGTAAAGGTTAATTCATTTTAGGGTTTGTAAATAGTGCACACAAGTCAATTTTTGTATTTTTTTCATCTTTAACTTGTTTATAGGATAATTTATTTGTATAAAATTCTCCAAACTCTCATCTCTTCTAACTACATATTTGCTTGCTAATTGAATCTACATGTGATATTATCAATTCAAGTTATTGAGAAAGCATAGTTCTATGCAAGGTTTTTCTGGTAGAATCTCTCAACCTTGCAATTAACTCCTTAATTTGTTTTTTGTTATTTTCAATTTGCCCCATTAATTTTTCTTGAGTTCCTAGAACACGTTGAGGAATTGTTGGAGGTGTTTGTTGGGATTGTTCTTCAAGAGGGTTTTCAAAATGAGGTGAATTAGGATTTTGAGGAGGAGAAGGAGGTGCATTATCATTTACTAAAAATTAAATAAATTTACATCAAAAAACATATTAAAAATCTATCACACAAAAACCAACTTACTCCTTTGACCTCCCCAACATTGTGGTGACATTTTGATAAAGATTTGGTGAAGAAATAGAGTGGTTTGAGCCTTCTTGGAATGTGAGCATGTTTTTGAGGGTTTAAAGGCCACAAAGGAAATTAGAAACATCATAAAATGGAATGAAATGCACTTTTTTTTGTTTAAATAAGTTAAAACATTAAAGGGGCTGACCAATTTTTGGCCCCCCATCTTTCTGGACATGCCCAACATCTAAAATTGATACTTTTTAGGATGTGTAGTATGGTCACTTGAACCTTCAAGTTCTTTCAACAATTTAGGTTTTGAAGGCATGCTTTTTTTATTCCTTTTTCATCACATGCTATTTTGATAGAGATTATCATTGCCTCTTGGGAGCAATTTCATATCAATCTTCTTGGTCCAAATCATTTGCATGTATCTACCAGATATTTCACACATGTTTTTTATAGTTTCCTCTTTAATGATGGTTCTTCTTTAATGACATCTCCATCATGTTTGGCTTTTATTCTTCAACAATCTACATAGTGCTTTGAGTTCTCATAATCTCTAGTTTAGTTTTGAGATACTTGATCTAATGTTGAAACTTTTCAAGATTGACTTAATGATATTTGAATACTTTTTAGAGATCATCTTCTATGTTCTTTCTAGAATGGGAAGATCTTGTGTATTCACCATTGAATTTATTTATTCTTGAGGGTAGAAATATTATTTTGTACTTTAACATGGATTAGATCTTCAACTTTCAATATCAAGCATCCACCTTGAACGCAAGAGGTGTAATTTATTTAGGGGGATACCCAATCCCTCTCTTCATTATCCATACTTGGGCGGTCTATCCTTGCATATTAGTACCTCATACAATTTTTTTTGTTTGAACTTATTTCTTTTCTAATTTATCACTCCATCCCAAGTTGTACGAATGGATGGTTTGAGTTAGTGTAATATTTATTTTACCTTAGATATGTATATATCCTAAGTGTGATATTGCACCTATTAAATAAGTTTACTTTTAATATTATTAATAATCATAACACATGTTCACCTTGAATTGGGTACATAGGTGCAATCATTACCTCATCAAATCTTAATTCGTGGTAGTCAGGTGCCACCCCTATTTAGGTAAAGACACCTCTATCTTAGTTGGAATGTTGCTAGATGAAATTGATTCATTTATTAATTGAGAGTTAAAATTATAACTTATAAACATAATTTTTTTGATTTATTTATCTTAGTGGCTTACATATTTGTATGCAATCCTTTGAAATTAATCAATCATTTTTATTTTATTGATAGTAGGTACTAGCTTATATTTTATTCTAATATCATCTATTGTTTGTATTAAGTTTAAGTAATATTCTATAGTCATTTAGATCTAGGCTCACGTTTGGATTCCCATTGAATCCTAAATTTAGGCTAAAATCTCTTATTAAAATAATCAAATTGTCTAAATTTATATTAGATATTGTGTTATCTAAAGTAACAATTGAGTTATTGATTGTTACAACCAGTGGGATGTACATGTTCATATATATATTTGTAATTGTTGTATACAAAATTTTGTTAGTATAGCTTTTTTGTTTGTTCTTTAAAATTGATAAGATTGTACAATTAGAATTTATTTTTTAATGCACGTGTATTCCATGCACATTGTAATGGTCATGTAGTAGAAGAGTTGTAACTTATTTCATAAATCCAATTGAATTTGTATTTTTTGTGCAAATATAATACATTGGCTTATATTAGATTATTGTTAATCAATTTTTTTTCAATATGTGCTTCTAAGCTATGCATATAAAGGGATAAGATTGAACTATAAGAGGTCAAGTTTTCTATGTGATATTTACTATTCAAATTCCATTTGGGTTTAATTTGTAAAAAGTAAAATTTGAATCATGAATTGAACAAGAACTAAGAATTCATGCTTCTTACACATGTAAGACTATGAGGATGAATTTATATATTTGTATTTTGTTTGAACAATAAAATGTCATATAAAGTCAATCCTCATGATATTTGAATTGTATGTACATATATTGTTTGCATTAGGAATACTTTGTAAGTTCTTGTGTATTATTTTTTTTTCCATTAATTACTATCAAATTTATTATTCACAATATAGGGGTGAAATATTGTGATGTGTTATATACACATAAATAATTTTTTTTTCTTATGACATTTCATATACAACATCATGAAATTTGATCTATATTGCATCAATTTTCTAGCTAATAACATGAATTGAACATTTTAACTAGAGTATATTTATAAAGAATAAAAGAATAAGAGACTTATCATTATTTATCAAGTTTAATAAACATTAAAAAATCATGAAGATATTGAATTTTTTTAAAAAAGAAAATAAATTGATATCGTTGATCTTTTAATTTATTTTTTTATATTGTGTAAAGCAAATTACAAAGAATAAGAACTACCAAGTAACTAAATATTTTAATTTATTGATAATGAAATAAAATTAAATACAAAATAATTGCATAATAAAACTAAAAAAATATTCTAATCAAAATAATTCAAACATAAATTTAAAAATATTTAGCTGATAGGCTATTTGTGTCAACTTTGCTCAAAATTTTTGTCAGCCTTCCTAGATTTGGAATTTTCTAGCAATGGTGAAAAGGTGGCAGATGGGTTATAATTTAGTTGTAATTTTTGTCATCCTTCTGGGTTTTTAGGTCTTTAACACTGTGTTAAAGGTGGTGGAGTTTTTCTTATATAAAAAAGTGTTTGGGATGACAATAGAGGAGGTTGACGAAATGGCAGGAGTAGGCATGACTATAGAGGAGGCCAACGAAATGGCATAAACATTAATTGTTGTATGGTTTTCATGTAGTGGTGATGGTGCAAGTAACATTTTTTTTAAAGTCCTCAAAAAATAAAATGAATGTCTATGCAATTATCGATAACATATTGTTGGGTGTCATTCTCTGGGTTTATGTTGTTGTTGAAGGTAGCTGTGAGTGAGGAGGGAAAGCTTCTGTGAAGGTGCAAGTGCATTCATTGGTTGTGGAATTTATTTGATGATGGTTGGAGGTTATCTAGTTTTTTTTGCATGTGCCAATGGTTGCAAAAGTTGTGGGTTGTGATAATTTTGTGTTCTTTTTTTGCAGGCCATGGAGAAAGAATGGAGGGAAGAGAAAGCAAGCGGGAAGAGGTGTAATTGAAGGAAGTGGGAAGAGGTGCATATTGGAAAAACCATTTGTCGAGTATTTCTAAAATATTTTATGTTATTTTTGAAAGGGAATTGTTGATTGTTGTTGTGTAGCTTAGTCTAATTTTTTTTCAGTTTATGGTTTCCATGTAGCTGCCATTGCTGGAAGGAAATACTATTTGTTTTTTGTGTTTCATGTGTTGAATTCATGTGTTTTTTGTGGGATTTCTCATTTGGGTTACTCTTGAAACCAATATTGTTTCATTGTGTTGATTGTTGTTGAAAACACTATATAGTTTTGTGGATTTTGGCATGTGGGTGACTGTTGGCTATATTGTTCCATTTATGGCTTTGGTTTTGTCTGAATGGTTGCAAAATAGTTAATCTGGTGTATTTTTGGTGAATCTTGAAATCAAGATTTCTTATGTTTTGTGGGTTTTGGCATGTGGGTGATTGTTGGAAATATTGTTTCATTTATGGCTTTCGTTTTGTGTGAATGGTTGCAAAATAGTTAATATGTTATGTTTTTGGTGAATTTTCCCATCTGGGTTGCTGTTGAAACCAATATTGATTCATTTTGGGTTCACATTTTTCTGGTGAAGGTTTTGAGTCAGTCTGTTACTAGGAGCTTTTTGTTTTTTGCGGGTTTTCCATGTGAGCCACTGTTGGAAGCCATGTTTTTGTGTGTGATGGTTGCAACACAATCAAATAGTTAATGCTATATGGGTTGTGTTGTTTTAGGGTATATTGTTTCCTTTTTTATAGGGTTCTATTGAAAAAAGAGTATATAGTTTGTTTGCAACAATATTGTTTGATTTATGGTTCTACTTTTGTGGTGATCTTTTTGTATGGGTTTGTCACTATGATTTTTAGTGTTTTGCGGGTTTGGCCATCTAGGTGACTGTTGATAACAATATTGTTTCATTTATGTCTTTTGTTTTGTGGTGATGGTTGCAATATAATAAAATAGTTAATGTTATGTAGTTCATGGTGTTTTGCATAAGGAATTGTTCACTATTGTTGTCTGCCTTAGGCTATATTGTTTCATTTATGGCTTCCATTTACCGTGGTGCAAGAAAAGGTGGTGGATTGTTTTTCCATTTTTAAATGAAAAGCATTTGGTACACCAGTAGAGAAGGCTAGACAAATGGCATCAACATTAATTTTGTTTGGTTTCCATGTAGTATAAGTAAGTAAAAGTATATATATATTGAGAGGAATCGACAAAGATTCATAGTGAGAAAGGAAAGTAAAAATATACTCATTTCTCAATGAAACCTTATCAAAAATTGAAAGAAAATAGCCTTCTGGGTAGTGCCTTTTTGAAAATTAATAGTGACAAACCCATCTAGAAATATACTACTTTTTGAACAAAACCTTATCGAAACTTGAAACAATATAGCCTTCCCAACAATAGCTTATCAAAAAGGAAACAATATGGCCTAAGGTACAACATTAACTATTTTTAAATTCTGTTCCAACTATAACCACAAAATAGAAGCCATAAATTAAACATGATTGGTTTCAAAAGTGACCCAAATGGAGAAACATTCTACATATATGTATATATATACATACATATATATATATACATATATATATATATTAATAAAGAGGAAGCCACAAAGATTCACACAAACACACACACACACACACACATATATTAATAAAGAGGAAGCCACAAAGATTCATAGTGAGAAACGAAAGTAAAAATATACTCATTTCTCAATGCAACCTTATCAAAAATTGAAATAATTCCTTATTGGAAATTTCTTAGACATTTGTTTTGTTCCCCGAGGTATTAAACCATTGTTGTTATTGCAAAAATTACCAATACATGCAAAGCATACAACAATTAATGTTGATGTGAACCGATGTTTAATTTATGTAGCCTTCACTATCCACGCAACGTGAAAAATGCCACCCTATTCCCAAGGAAATAGACTATTTCAATTTTACTTTCATTTCTCACTATGAATCTTTGTGGCTTCCTCTTTATTAATATATATATATATATATTAATAAAGAGGAAGCCACAAAGATTCATAGTGAGAAACGAAAGTAAAAATATACGCATTTCTCAATGCAACCTTATCAAAAATTGAAATCATTCCTTATTGGAAATTTCTTAGACATTTGTTTTGTTCCCCGAGGTGTTAAACTATTGTTGTTATTGCAATAATTACCAATACATGCAAAGCATACAACAATTAATGTTGATGCGAACCGATGTTTAATTTATGTAGCCTTCGCTATCCACGCAACGTGAAAAATGCCACCCTATTCCCAAGGCAACAGACTACAACCTCTGTCATATTTGGAATGCCCATCAGATGGCTATGGAAATTGAAACTATATAGCATTTCCAATAGTGCCTTATCAAAAATGAAACAATATAGCCTGACACAAAGACCTGCAATGACTGTAATGAACAATACCTAATCTAACAAAACATAGAGTGTTCAACATTAACTATTATTATTCTATTCCAACCATATCCACAAAATGAAAGTCATAAATTAAACAATATTGGTTTCAACAGTCACCTAGATGGAGAAATTCACAAAACTCTTGCCATAGAACCCATGCAAAATGATAACCATGTAATGCATCCATAAATGAAACAATACTTATTTTAACAAATAATATTATCTTCTATGAACAACACCTTATCAAAAATTGAAAGAATATAGCCTTTTCAACATAACCTTATTGAAAATGAGATAATATAGGGAGAGCTAGACAGTAACCATTGACAAAAACTATATAAGGTCAACAATTTTTTCCCCGTTGCCACCATATCAACTAAATGCAAGCCATAAAGAGAGACCCATGAGAATTTGAAATATATATTATTATATGTATATATGTACACATATATACACATATATATACATATATATTAATATTAAAATATACCTAATATAGCTTAAGGTAGAGAACAATAATCAATAATACCTAATGTAACCAAACATTGAATCAACAACATTAATTGTTTTATTCTGTTCCAAAAATGAAACGTTATAGCCTAAGGCACATCATTAACTATTTTTCTTTTGTTCCAACCATAACCACATAATGGAAGCTATAAATTAAACAACATTGGTTTCAACAATGACCTAGATGGAGAAACGCTCGATATATATACATATATATATATATATATACACACATAGACATATATATACATATATATAGATATATTAATAAAGAGGAAACCATAAAGATTCACAAAGGGAAACAAAAGTAAAATTATACTCATTTCTCAACACAACCTTATCAAAAATTCAAAGAATGTCTTATTAAAAAATTCCTAGACATTTGTTTTGTTCCATGAGGTGTTAAATAGTTGTTATTATGACCATCACCACTACATGCAAAGCATACAACAATTAATGTTGATGTGAATTAATGTTGGTTGAACTAGTGTTTAATTTTCGTAGCCTTACCTGTCCATGCGGCATGAAAACCACCACCCTATTCCCAGAATAGTGAACGACAACCTCCGCTAGCTTTTGCATGGCCATCAGATGGCTATGAAAATTGAAACTATATAGCCTTTCCAACAGTTTGCATATATATATAATGTATATATATTTGTATATATATGTATATATATGTATATATATATCTATATGTATATATTTATGTGTATATATATATATGTCTATGTATATAGATATATGTATATATGTGTATATATATATGTATATATATATGGATATATGTGTATATGTATATATATATGTGCATGCATATATATCTATATATGTATATATATGTGTATATGTATACATATGTGTATATATGTATACATATGTGTATATATGTATATATATATGTATATATATGTATGTATATGTATATATGTGTATATATATGCATATATGTGTATATATATGTGTGTGTGTGTGTATATATGTATGTATATATATGTGTATATATATATTTATATGTATATATATGTGTGTGTGTGTACATATGTGGATTTTTGTATGTATATAATATGTATATATGTATATATACATGTATATATATCTAGATGTATATATGCATGCGTATATATGTAAATGTGTATTTGAAAGGTAGCCTTTCGTGGATGGAGCCTTAACAAAGATTTATAGATGTTGGCGTTTACAACAAAATTGTATCAATAATGAAATTCTATAGCCTGTTCAAAATGTAACATAAATAATATACATTGTCGGCCACTCTGAATAGTGGTGAAATTAATATTGCTTATTATGATCAATATAGAGTACATTAGGATCTGATTTTCAATTTGACCATTGTTATTGGTTTTGTAGTCACTATCATTATTCTGAAAGGTTGTTTGTAACACATTAGTTCATAAAATACCGCATTATGGTTAGGCTGTGGTCTGGAAGAATAACAAAAAAGTGTGAAGTTTAGTGTGGTGATTGTACAAAAACAAAATGAACTGCATAAGATTAAGTATTTTATTCCATTACAACCATTGCAACAAAAAGCTAAAACTCACAGCTACTATCCTATGCAAAAATTTTATTGGAAAGGCTAGACCATATACAACTTTTGTGTATACAAAGTGTGATATTTAGTGTAGTGATCATGTCTAATTCATAGACAATATGTAAATTGGGAGATATCAAAGTTCTATATTTTGTAATGTATAATTTGATTTGTACTTGCAATGGGATGAATGAAGTAATTATAATTTAGCCATACTTGGTGCATGTGGTAGAATGCAGTATGTACAAAACAAAAGAAGGCCCAATTTCCAACCTACCATATTGGCTCATTGAACATTGTGTACTCTTACCAAACCCTCGAGCAAGAAATAAAATTGTCCACCACTGTGACCAATGGTGAAAAGATCTATTTAGTGGAAATCAACGTTATACATTTTTAAGAATTTTATGGTAGAGTGGAGAGAAAGCCTTATTGTGTTGAGTTTTATTTTATATTTTTTATGTGCAAATCACTATCTTTCTGACGTAGGATTTAGGAAAAAATGTTATTTTTTAGGTTATGGTTGCAATGGAGTAAAATAGTTGAACTTATTTTCAGAAAACAATAACCATTGGGAAGAGTATGTATGTACATTCCTCGCATCTTCTTTGATATACATACAAATCTATGGACATGAAAATTTAATATCATCTCATTTATGGCTTTCGTTCTGTGCAAATGGTTGCAATATATTAAAATAATTTGTGTTGTTTTCCATAATGCAATGCTAATTGTTGTTCTATAGATTTGGCTATATACTTTTGTAGACATACAAAATTAGCATCATTCACATTCATCCATTCATCAGGTAAATAAAGTTCATTAAATTCAATCTCCTAAGGCCATCTAATTAAATTAAATAAATCAACTTTGTTTAATTTAAGTCTAACATCATCCTTTTAATTAAATAAACTAAACTTTATTTAATTAAATCTCAAATTCATATTCCTCCTTTTTTATTTAAATAAATCCCTAAATCTAAGTCAAATGGGTCAAATCACCTAACACCATTTTAATTAATCAAATCCATGATTAATGCTAATCCTAATCACCCATCACATCCTCTAGCTTTTCCCACTTGAACAAATAAATCAATTTATTGATTTATTAATTCTCCATTTTCTCTCAACATGGCATCTTTGAGGAATATTCTATAAGTTTGAAATCTCCCCCCAAATTGACATGTACATCCAACAAAACATTTAAGAGCTCTTACATGTCTTTTGCAAAGGTCAAACTTGGCATTTAACATGTCATGTCATCAAATTCAAATTTCAAATCTCCCCCTCTTTGGCACATTGACCAAAATGTGCTCATTCCTCAATCTCTCACATTTGGACAAGTGGCATCTTGTCATTTGTTGGTTTTTAGTCCCACCTCTTCCATGTTTGGCATTCTTTTATCCTTCTTGGCTATAAATGGAGAGCTCCTCTATTGTATTAATCCTCCACAACTCATCATCTTGATTATCGACATATCTGGAGCTTATCAAGGATTGGGAAAGGGCTTCTTTCCACATTGAAGAAGCACCAATCCACTATGAGATAGAGTTTGCATCATGTTTTCATATGCTTTTGCTTGGTTTCATTGTTTATTTTGTTTGCAATATGAAAAATGTTAGATTATTTCATAGAGATGTTTGAATATGTGCTTTTTTTTAACCAATAACCATGCTAATGTGTGTGTTAGGTTTTTAGCAATTTGTAGATTCCACCATCTACAACTTTCATTTGCAATGTGTAAGAAAATAGTTAATACTATAGAGATTATTTTGTTATCCAAAAGGAATTCTTGACGATCATACCAACTGATTTCATTTTGACTATTCATAGAAATCTACATGTATGATATTATATGCATAAAATATTGTTATAAAATAGTCATAATCAGTGATGTCCAATGGAATGTAACACAATGTGTGTAAGATTAATTGTTTTACTCCATTGCAAGCATAACTTGAAACTAAGCTCCTGGGCAAGAAGATACATTGTCTGCTACTTTCATCAATGGAAAAATGAATATTCCTTGTCACACTCAAGATACAAGCTTGTAACAAGTCGTTCTTGAGTTGGGAACAATATTGATAACAATGCAACCTTTTCTGAACAACACCTTATCTGAAATTGAAACAATATAGCATTCTCATGACACCTTGTTGAAAATGATACGATGTAGCCTAGGCTATAGTATAACAATGAAGAATGCCATATTGTAATGATGGTAAGAAAATAAAGGGAACGAATAAAAAATTCATTCCTCCCCTATGTGTAGATATGTATGTATGTCACAGTGGATACAAACAACATTGATACATAGTGATTGCTATGTTAATTTTCGTTGGGACATTCTTGGAATGATAAGTTGTATTTTTGCTGATATATGGAAGTTTGATGCCACCATTGACCACATTGATGGACAGTGTATGTTCTAGGTTGGTTGTCTTGGATGAACATAGATTGTTTTTGAAATTATTTATGGAGAGTTTTGTAAATGTGTGTTTTTTATATTTTTGTTTTCAATCATACTCTAGATGTCCCAACATGAAAAATTGAAATGTAAAAAGGTTTATAATTTAAAACTTGAGAATGGACCTTGCTAGCTTTTGATGGTTTAATTGAATATTTGGTTGTTGTATTGTTGTTGTAGTAGAGCTTGTGGCCAACTACCGATGTTGCAACTCTGTCTTTTACAAAGAGTAGCTCCAACAATGTCGGTGGACTCTAGCTCTCCCCAAGATGCTTGACAACTATTAGGCACCGATCTTGTAAGTCTATTCATTGTTTGTTCTTTTTTCTTGACACTTGTATTTGTTGTTTTCCATGTGCATTGAGTGAACTGCAAACATGCTTTGCTTGCATTTGTAGCCTTTCTGTTGTATAGTTTGGCTTGTTTATATTTGACATATTTATATGGCCTTCACATTTTTATTTGTTGGCTATTGGGGAGTAGCCTATGTGTAGCTATTTATGTGTCTTCCATTTTAGTGGACTTGCATATAACTTTATTTTTATTGCAATATTTCCTATGCAAACTCTAGTAGTAATTATAGACTTGTTCATAGGCGTTGCATCTATTGATTGGTCATGATTTGAAAAATAAATTTATACATCTTTTTTGAAATCATGATTGTGTCATTGAAGTCTTTTTCTTTGTGTTGATGGTTTCACCACTATATAGTTTATGTTTTTTTCTACAAGGCATTGTTGACAACTATTCTATAGATTCTTAGTGTGTGCCAACCACCTCCACCATCTTTCCCTTGGCTGCCAGAATAGTTGTGATGTGGAAGGGATGCTGGCTAGCCGAGAGGCTATTGGCATTAATTGTACTCCACAAGGTGTTGTTGGATATCATCTTGTAACTTTGGTTATAATTTGGGGCTATAGACCTACAATCAACAATGCATTTTTGTAAATGGCATAGACTATTTAGTTGCTTTGGTGACTTTAGAATATTGATTTTTTTTATGTCCAAATATGTCGACTATTATCTACATGCAAACCATAAATTAAATAATGTGTTATAAGCTATTTAACAAGAAACAAGAATGTGTATATATCTACATCAAACATCAGATTTATATATATCGGTGTGTTTTTTTTTCATAGCTGCATATATATGCATTGCATCCGTTGGATCCATGTGTAGTAATCTATTACTTACAAGTATACAACCATAAAAAAATGTGTCTTTATTTTCTTGTGTTTCCTTTCTTTTTTGCTTTGTCTAGATATTTATGTATGTGGAATTAGATGTGGGTAGCGTTGATATATGCTACTTGCCATGTTTATTGTTTAGAAAATTCTAATGGCAACATTGTTTCATGTATGGGCTTCTTATATTGGGATGGTTGCAACAATAGCTTGGATTTAAAACTTACCAAAGTAATTTAGCAGTTTATGTTATTTTGACTAAGGCATTGTTCAGTGTTGGGTTATAGATTTGGGTTGCACAACATACACAACAAACATTATAGCCATAACCTGTATAATAAGTCTAATAAGGGAAATTGATTTTACCATTGAACATACTGGTAGATGATGTATGTCCTATTTGATTTCATATTTTGTATGAGCACATCTATGTGTTTTTAACATTTTATGCAAACAATATTTGTATGTTTGAGGTCTACCTATGGATATATATGTGTGTTGTCTACACATAGCTTTGCATAGATATATTTCTATATAGATTTTCCTTTGTAAGCGTATATATAGAGTGTTTTATTTCTTCCCACCTATACGCACTACATGAAAATCATCTAGGTGAAATAATATTTTCTTGACTATTCATCAAGAATCGACAATGTGTATATATATGAAACCAACTTTCAAGACATATACATTGATGTGGAATTTTTTTTCAACTCCAAATACATCTATTCCATGTGTTGGATGTATATGTATAGATCTGTTGCTTAGAGATATATGCCTGGGAAAAAGTATGTGTCTCTTTTGTAGTGTTTTATTCTTGTTTCCTCCACTGTGGATATGTGTGTATGTCAAATTAGATGTAGACACCATCTATATGTATTGTAGTTATGTATGCTTGTGAAATTAGAGATACACATTATTCATCCCTGTGTGCAAACATGTATCTATGTAAAATTAGATGCAAACAATATCCATATTTCCTGCTTGATATGTTTGTTATTTTCATAGGTTAAAGACAATTCCTATTTGATCTGTGGTTACTGTCCAATGGGGATGGTTGCAAAGTGATAAAATAGTGCATGTCCTTCACAATGGACTGTTGCTAGCTATTTTTGTATGATTACAAGGGTGGTTGTTATTTTTGTTGGCCTCAATAACAATTTGATCAATGTTCCATGTCACCATTGATATATAGCCTTCCATTGTAACAAACCCTTATTAAGGTCTGGACATGTAACAACTATCCTTCAATGAGAAAATTGACTATTTTATTGCTCTCAAACCATAGCAACTGCATAGGAACCATATACAAATTAGTCCTGATATGAACCAATGTTTAATTTTTCTAGCCTTCTCTATTGGTGTACCAAATGATTTTCATTTAAAAATAAAAAAATATCAACCGGATCTATCCCGACCAGACCCCCTCACACAAGAAGGTTCAAAAGAATGCAAGGTTGAAAAAAATTCTAACCAAAGTTCACACAAAAAGGGGATAACCACCCATCTTGCACGTGAGTTGTTAGAGTTACATGAAGAGTGGCATAAATCTTGCATATGGAACTTGTAATACAACTTTCCATTTGGAAAATGTAGCAATAGCAATAAACATAGGTATTAGTGTGTATGAATATTGTCTGCACCCACAATGACAAATACATGTATCTACATAGAGGGAAAATATATTGTCCACCATTGTAATTAATGGTGGCATCAAATGAATTATCATAGTAGGAAACCTATGCCCAGTTGTTTGGATCAAACATAAAATATATAACATTAACTATTTCACTCTATTGAACCCATAACCACACAAGGGAAACGATAAATCAGACGCCATTGGATTGAACACTGGCCCACCAACAGAAACCTAAAAAACACAAAAAATACACTGTTACAAACTGATGGAAATCCATAGCTAGAAAAACATAAACCTTAAAGCGAAATCCACAAAAAATTGATGGTAACAAACCCATACAAAAATATGTTGTTCTCTCAACGAAACCTCATTGAAGATTGAAACAATACAACCTTTTCAACAACAAATTCTAGAAAATGAAACCATATAGCTAAAGTAATAGAACAATAATCAACAATGCCCAATGGAATCTAACACAAAGTCTATAGGATTAACTATTTTATTCCATTGCAACCATAACCACAAAACAAAATCCAAAAAATATAGCACCTTAATGAGAATTGGAAGACTTCTCAACAATACCTTTTTTGAGGATGAGATAATATATCCCAAGGTACAAAATAGCAACCAAAAAACACTACATAACATCAAAAATTTTATTCCATTCGAAACATAGCCACAAAACATAAGCCATAAACAAAAACCCACAAAGACTCACAAAAACAAATTGAAGTTGAAATATACTCATTCCTCAACAAAACCCTATCAAAAAATTGATACTATATAGCCTTCTCAACAACACCTTGCCGAAAGTTAACAGTGACAACCCAATCCAAAAAATATACTTATTTTTGTAGCTTATCAAAATTTGAAGCAATTAACAGTGCCTTATTGTAGATAAAACAATATAGGCTTCCAAAAACCACGGACCACAAATGAAACAATGTGGCAAATGGTATTAATGGTATCCAACTCTTCTCGCTTGGTTCAAACACACCTCTTCTCGTTGGCTCCCTCTAGGCTGTGTTCTTTCTCCAGGCCTACAAACATAGCTAGAAAAAAGATACCATAAACAAAAACCCACAAGAATTCACAGTCTCAAATACATGGAAAACCATACATAGAAATTACAAACCATAAATGAGGTAATATTCTATTCTTAGAAACTATATAGTATTTTGTGAACAAAAACTTATCAAAATTTGAAACAATCAACAATACCTTGTCTCAAATCAAGCAATATAGCTTGGCACAAAATGTGAACCATCGACACATGTAAAAATCACAATATTACCTCCAACCACCTTAAGACAAATTCCACAAGCAAAGAACACACTTGCACCTTCACAGAAGCATGCCCTCACTTGTTTATGATATCCATGTGTAGACATACGAAATTGACATCATTCACATACATCCATTCAACAGGTAAATCAGGTTCATTTAAATAAATCCTCTAAGGATTATCCATTTAAATTGAATAAATTAACTTTATTTAATTTATGCCTATCATTATCTCATTTAAATAAATCAATTTTAATCACATCCTAATATTCCATCTTTCATAAACCATCTCCTAAGTTCATCTCCTTCAATTTGATTAACCTTTTATCTCACATCTCCCTTTTAATTAAATAAACCAAACTTTATTTAATTAAATCCCAAATGCATATTCCATCCCTTTTGATTTAAATAAATCAAAATATTTAAGTCAAATGGGTCAAAAAAACCTAACATCTTCTTAACTAATCTAATCTTGATTAATCTAATCCAATCACCCATCACATCCTCTAGCTCTTCCCACTTGCACCAATAAAGCATTTTAATTCATTTATTAAAATCATCATTTTCCCTCAACAAAGCATCTTTTGAGAATATTCCTCAAGTTTGAATTTGAAAGCAAGTTGACTTGTCCCTTCCAATATGGCAATAACTTCCCTCTTACATGTCCCCCACTTGGCATTAAAGTCATTTTTTCTCCCTCCAACAAGCCAAATTTGAAATTTGAAAAGGCCAACCAATCTCATTTATGTGCACATTGACCAAAAATTGCACATCCTCCAACCATTTACAAGGTGACAAGTGGCTCCATCTCATTGGCTAAAACATTATCCCACATTAGTCCCTTTTGAGCACTCTTAGCATTTGAGAATCTATATTTATAGAAGCTTCATTCTTCAACAAATCATCCATAATCTTATGCAAAGTTACTCTCTTCAATTGAGAGTTGATTTTGTCCACTTCACTC
The DNA here is from genome assembly GCA_007258455.2 of Sequoia sempervirens. Taxonomy (NCBI): domain Eukaryota; kingdom Viridiplantae; phylum Streptophyta; class Pinopsida; order Cupressales; family Cupressaceae; genus Sequoia; species Sequoia sempervirens. Next base: position 65,053 of record VDFB02203658.1, read on the forward strand.
CATCTTCAAGGCATCTGTCATTGAGTTTAGCAAGGATTGGGAAAGGGTCACTTTGCACAAGTGACACCAATCCACTATGGAATAGGTACATGCAATGCTTTTATATATCTTTTAATCCTTGTTATTTGTTGCATTTCTTGAGCATTGACATGTTATTTCATAGGGATATTTAGAAAATTTGTATGCACCAACCTTTTTCATGAAGTTTAATGGGTATGCAGATTTGAGAGATGCTCACATGTGGTGCTAGAAGGAGGGTACAAATATACAGTCTCTATTTTTTTTTTATTTGATAATCGATGCATATAAGTTGCTTTTCAATTTATGCTTAAATACAAGCCCACCTATGATTGCGAAAAAGATTAAAAAATGTATGTTTATTTGTTATCACAATAATCACGTATCACGTGTTTTACATTTTAAACTAATTGGATTTTCATACTAGTGTATTGTGAGTCTCTATAGTATAAAAAAGAAGTTTAAGTATAAAAAATAGATCATGTTAGTTTGGGTTGTAAAGTATTTTTGTTTCTTTTAAAATTGATGGGAACATGAAGTTGTTTATCTCTGTTCCTGCATGAAATAGGGATGTTCTTCCTAAGAAAATTGTTGCAATCTTTTGTGGAGTGATACCTTTCTTTTTCTTTTTTTTTTTGATATCATGTTTGAACTCTTAGTTTGCAGATAGGCATCCTTTTCTTTTGTGATAATGCTATCTAAAGAGATCGTTGTTGTTAAATGAGTTGCACCCCCATTCTAGCTTTCACATTTTTTCATTTCTTGAATGAGTTGCACCCCCATTCTAGCTTTCACATTTTATCATTTTTTGAATCTAAAACAAGACTTTCAAAATTTACTTTCCTAGACTTACACATTTACCTTACACACATGGTGGAAGGAGAAGATTACACATCGAAGAATCACTATTACTGAGTATTTTATAAATGTAATTTGCATCATATTTCATGTTTTTTGTGCTTCAGGATTCTATGTAATATTTGTTTGTTGGCTACACCAAATGGCGTATAAATCAAATCGCCCAAATTAGGCGTGTATACATTCGGGGATGATTTCTTATAGTAATCTCTTCTTTTGTTGTTTCTCTCCAATAAACTCGCATGTTGTTGGACATCAAATCCATTGTGTTATCATTATCACATTGGAGAATATTTTGTTTCCTTGAAAGCTTCAATTGAATTCAAATTGGTAGATAATATTCTTGAATGCGTTTGATAGTAATATGATAATATCATGATTGATAGATGGATTTTTTTCAAACTGTACAATATGGCGTAATAACAGTGATATAATGCATGAGAAGATTTCAAAATGCTTGCATATTTATGAGATAGGTGATTTTGAAATACGCTTATGAGATAGGAAGAGAGGACATTGGCCAAAGGTAATAATTTATTTTACAGATTGAAGTAGAACTTCCACCTACTAGCCGCATTCATAATGCACACTGCGATTGGATGAAAAGACTTCTATGTCTCTAACATTCTCTACTCAAGGCAACTGAATAAACAACACATTAAGTAGTGATACTCCATTTGATATATTTTCTACTGTTGGGGAGTGGCAGTTGTATTACTCAGACACAAATTCTTGGGCACATTTAATTGTCTATTTGACAATATATTTGTCAAAAAAGATGATGACTTGAAGATTGTGAGGAAATGTCTTTATAGACCAAAAATCATCCAAAGTAGGTAGTGATTTGGCTTGTTGCCTATCACGACCCCTGTTGCCCATGGGTATGCTACATATAGAAGATAAAGAATTTCACTATGAAAATTCATATCCTATCTTTCTAGTGGCATTACCATCTCACGGTGGGGTGTATGAGGAAACAAATCAACATCCATTGCTTTTACTCGGCGAAAAGATTCTAACATGGGCATGGATTTGGCATGCTACCTAGCATGACCTAAGTTTCTCATATGTATGAACCCTCATTTATTCCCCTTCCCTTTCTCATTTTTGTCAGTTGATGGTGTGCAAAGTTCAATTGCATTTTCTAGTAGTGCCTCTGGATTACATGAGATATAGACAAGGCATCGAAAGTACGAATGAGTGTGAAGAGCTTTGATGACAATAGGATGTAGACCACCATGTGGTGGGTCAACTATGGTAACAACATCGTTAAACTGTTTTGCTGCACTATCTTCCTTTTTAATTTTAGAATCACGATTTGGCTAAGAAGAGATACCTAAAGAGCTGGTACCTTTATTATCAAGTTCTTCACATTTCCTATCAACATTATTACCTTCTACATTTGTAGGCACCGAAGAATCAAACTTTTGTTCTTTAGATTGACTGGAACATTCCTTTGTCATATTATCATTGCTCTTGTCACTGATATTTTCTTTGATATTTTATTGTCACTGATATTTTCTTTCTTCCATACATTGCAAAATGGCATTGTCCTTTGAGTGGTTTTGATTCACTCAAGTGTTGTTGTCTAGATCGATTAGTTTGTACAATGCATTGTCCTAGAATTTATAGACTTGATAAGCACTACACCTTGGTCAAGATGCAAGTGTTGTGTAATATGGAAATTTTTTTATTTTATTTATGGTCATTTAAGTCGAGTCTTTATTTTGTTTGGAGCACCACATTAATATTTTGTTTGATCATTTAATTTCAGTTGTTTGAGGATCATAATCAGCTGGGTGTAATATGGTAATCCATTTATTTCCTACAGGAAAACTTCGCTAACCAATCGGAATGATATGTTGCATCTATGAAAAGCCTTGCATCTGGAAAATGCTCTACAATGCATTAAAATCCCTTTTCATATATTTTATGATTAAAAAGTTGATGCGCATTTATTAGAGTCCTTCAAAGCGATTTATTGTTTAAACTGTTGTGCTCTTAAGTTGATCAACAAGTTGCTTTTATATTTCTTCACATAACTTGGCTTGGCTACAACATCAATAAGGGTTGTGGAATTCAACTTTTATAGTGCTTTGTTCATTGCATATGAATTAATACATCCGCCTATATTAAATATTAAATATCATTTCTGCCAGTCTTCTATAAAACCACCACAACCAGATTGAATTTCTTGTTAAGGGATTTGTGAAGGGAGTGGATATAAAGGGCATACTATTATTTATTGAATGTTGATAGAAATATCTCCACGATAGGCACATATTTTGTTTTGAAAATTTAGATCACACCATCCATGTGTCATTTTTTCTAAGGGGAAGTTTTGTTTTCATTTATTTCTTAAAATGACTATTGTGGTGTGTCGCTTTGCATATTAAACATCTCAAGTTTTGAAATCATTTTTTCTTTTATGAAAGCAAATGTAAATTAAAATTGTATTGTTGTTCATTTGACTCAATAATGAATTTTAATTCAATTTTATTTTTATTCCTCTCTCTAAAAGGATTCCTCAAATGATTGATAAATCTTGTATATAGTTTTATCAATTTTCAATACATGCCTAACTTTTATTTGTGGTGTTTATAGGAAAGCGAGGAAGGAAAATGAGGAAGGTGTAAAGGAAAAGTGAGAAGCATTTCATTGCACAAGGAGCTTGCAAGAGATCTTCGAAGGAACTTGGCAATAAATTGAGCATCAAACTTGAAACTAAAAAGAGCTTTTTAATGCTTGGAGATTTTTTCTTATGCCTTATTTTTTTATTTTAGGCTAACTCATTTGGTTTTGGGATTTAAAATGAACACTTCAAAAGATTTCAATTGCCATTGCTTGCAAATTGACTAGATTTCATTTGAGGGTAACAAGTGAACAAAAATACTTTCATATCTCATTTTGGTGCTCTAAAATGAACCAAAATCATTGCTTTTTGGATTTAAAATGAACATGTGCAATTTTTTTTTGTGATTGATTACTTAAACTAACATCATCGGAAAGGACGTATGCGCTTCTCTCGCACTTTACAGTGATCTTGAGAATCAAAAGGCCTTTTTTGTGATCTTAGGTTGAGATAAAGTAATAACTTCTGGACACTTCATTTTGGGTTTAAAAAATTGAACAAAACACTTGGCAAGTGTGAGTAAACCTATTGCATGTGTTCTCCCTTTGTTTCTAAATGAAGGTTGATCAAACTATGAATATGCTTTCTCACTTTTATCTATCTTAGAGGGCCTGCCTTAGGGAAAAATTACTCACCCAAGGGAATGAATCAATCGGTAACACTCTGAACTTGAGAGTATTTCCAGCCGAGATATAAATGTGGGTATTGGAGTAAATTCCAATATCACGCGGTTGACTCCGATGACAAGGGCAGCAATGATCTCTCGCCACATAGGGTCAACTTGTATGAATGGAAAGTCTGAATTAAAACCTTTTTTTAGAATTTCCAAAAATTATTAATCTATTTGTTGGTGCAAGAACAGTTGTTCTAAAGCCACCCCACACTTTTACAGTCTTTAGTAGAAATGAAAGCATGCCATGGGAGTTTCATGGGTGTTGATGCTTGGCTTCCCCGTATAGGTGAGTGTCGTGGAGGGGAGCCAGTGGGGTCAAGCATCTAAAAATTTGCTAAAGATAAGTGTAGCTAGACTTGTCCAAGTGGGGACTCAACAAATATTGTCTTTCATATCCATAGGATTGTGCTTGTTCTTGGTTACAAAACACTTTTCTTGTTTGAAAACATTTAAAAACAAACATTTAACATCATCATCAAAATTTCAAACCCTTTAGGAGGAAAATACAATTGACCTAGTTCGTTTATTATTGCTTACCCTTGGGATTTCATCCTTAGAGGTTTCTAAACACCTAAATTATATCTCAATTTTCTCACTAAAGTTAACAATAGGTAACCCTTGCCTTAATTTCATCAAAGTTTCACATAATATACCTTGTGAAATGAGAAGAAGTTGAGATATTAGACATCTAGTTTGAAAACCTAATAGAGAAGTGTTTGTGGTAAAACAAAGTCACTAAGCAAAGACTAAAAACAATTGGACCCCACACATGTGTCTCTAATGATTTCACGCAAGATAGAGATCAACAAACCAAAGGTAAAATCCCTTAGTCTAAAAGCCCATCAAAAGCATCTCTCAATGCTAAATGAATTCAGAGGAAGATTGCTTTTTAAATTTTACAAAAAGGATTCAAGAAACAATTTTGGCTTGTACTCATTCTATTACTATCAAAACCCAAATCTTTTTAGAGAGTTTGAACATCTTGTTTAGAGAAAAGATTGTTCTTCAATACCGAGGTGTAAGTAAACAAGTGTCTTTTTAGGTACATCCTAGGATCAAAATCAAAACCTTCATTCATCCTTGAACATCAAAACCAAATATCATCTCATCAACAACTCTTCAAAAATATTGGAAAATTCCTTTATGTTAAACTATGGGAAAATCATTTGAAATCAATCCAAAATCACCTTGTTTGATTGAATGTGTGAAGATGCATCCTTCTCTGCATATTTGATCAAATTATCAAAACTTATGAACAAATTCATCCCTTGATAAAATCCAACATCTTTGGATTTAAAAGTTCATTATCAATATCACCTTGTTTGGATATGAGTGTTTAGATGAATCCTTCTTCTCACACCTAGCCAAATTATCATCTTGTGAACAATTTGACTCTGGGATAACATCCAACCTCTTAGAGTTTAAAAGTCCACCAAAATCCAAATCCAAAACAAATCAATCCTGAATCAAGTCCTAAAGTTTAACATACCCCTTCAATATTTTCTCAAAGAGTTCCAATCATCCATCAAACATCCATCTTACATCCATACCATTACCACTGTTTGATCCTTAAATCATCCTAAAATTTCTCTTTTGTACCTAAATATTAGATAAATCCAAAGAATTAGAGAATTCACCTTCCACATTCTTGAATATTGATCCCTATTTTATGGTGCAAACTAGATCACAACACAAGAGGAACATGGAAGGTAACAAAGAAACATTTACTTCAAGTGACTTAAGTCAAACCACTCCTGAAATGAATCTCGTTGGGTCTGGCAATCTCATGGTTAACCTTTCTCCGCTTTCACAAGACCATCAAGAGGAAGGTATCCAAATGGAAGATCTCACCAATAATCCATTTAGAATGTCACATGAGGAAATTAGTGAAATAATCCAAAATCTAGAAAACCATAAGATTATCAACATCATGATGAGAATCAATCCCTCACTATATATGCTCGAATTAGCAAAGCAAGAGGCTAAACTCCCCTCCGATTTCGATGTGAGCACTCTTGTGGAACCATATTTTGGAGTCATGCCTCCAATATCATCTACCACCCCTATTTCATCTATCCCCTCATTTCAAAATATCACTCAAAACATCCCGCAAATCACATCATCCATTGCTCCAATGCAACCCATTGTTAACAAAGGAAGTGCATTTCTCAATGCATTGCAAACACATCCTCTCGTAAACAATCAAGACTTGGACGCAAACACCATCTTGGGATGAAATGTACCATTGCATAGTTTTTATGATCCAAATGATCCGTCGTCATCATCATTCTACACAACACCCCAAACCTCTCCCCCCATAACTTCGCAAGGAGAGGGTGACATGTTTGGACCTAGGGGCATTTTCAACACTGCACCATTCCCTCAAGAGATCACATCTCTCACATTTACACCACTTTCACCATTACCACGATCATCCACACCACTCCTTGGTTCAGGGATTCCCCCTTTACCAAATATCAATCAAACCAACATTTGAAATGTCAATCAAAACATCACGCCAAAATTTCAAAACTTGTCATCAACATCGCAACAACAAATGACAACTACACAAGAAATCACAACATCATCCACCACCCCCCTAACATCTCAAAGCATGGTCTCTCAAGGATCAACCACATTGATTGCACCATCTACCAATCAAATCTCAATCACCAACACAATGGTGCCTCTCACCACCACAACGAGCACCATTTTGAATCCACCTTCACCTCCACCACCACCAAGCTCCAATATATCAAGCCAATACAATATGGTGTTGCAAGCCACTCAACAAGTTGTTTATCAAAAGGAATTTTTGCAAGTACAAAAATAACAAGCCTCATAATTAGCTGCTCAAGAAGCCACACAACTAGCTGCTCAACAAGCCGCTCAAGTGGTACAGGATGCTCAAGTTGCCAAAATCACACAACAAGCACAACAGGCTACACAATCCCAAGCCTTATTGCAACAATAACAACAACAAGCCACTCAAGCTGCATAAGTTGCACAGGCGCAAGCACAAGCTCAAGCCCAAGCTCAAGCGCATGCTCAAGCCAAAGCCCAATATCAAGCACAACAACACGCAACACAAAAAAAAGCATATCAACAAGTGCTAAAGCAATATCAAGAACAATACGAAGTATCTCAACAACAAGTGCAACGACAAGCTCAAAAATATACACTAATAGAAAAATTGCAATAGGAACAACAACAAGCATTGTTACAAGCATACTTGGGTCAACAATATATGAAAACATCATCCAATCCACCCATCCCACCAATGAAAAAACCAGCTTAGAACACTTTCATCCCACCCCCAATATGCAAAATGATGTGACATCACAAATCAGGTTACACTTGCAACAAGTGCTTGACCTTCAATTAGGGCGAACCATGAAAACACCTAGCAACTCGTGCCCTTATCCATTTGATAGAAGCCTTGTAATGAAACCATTATCGAAGGGATTCGAGATCCCAAAATTCAATAAATATTATGGGACAGGAAACCCTAAAGATCACATTAGGGAATTCCAAGTTCATTGCATGGAAGTTGCGTATGATGATACCTATCTGATGCAGCTATTTCCTAGGAGTTTGGCTAGCCATGCTATGGAATGGTTCTCTCACCTACCTACATGCATCAAGACATTGCAAGATATCATAGACGCATTCATCAAAAACTACGCATGCAATATCGCCATGGATGTCAGTCTTGAAGAACTGTCGACTCTAAAACAAGGTAAGAATTAATCATTTGCTTCATTTCTACAATGATGGTGATCCAAGGCCAATCAGAGAAAATGGTCTATGCCCGAGGAACAACAAGTGTGCAGTATCATATCCAACCTTGAAGACCTCTTGGCATTCCATCTCAAGGTCCAAGGGATCACCACGTATGACCAATTGATTTCCAAGGCACTTAGGATCGAACAAGCCCTTATGACACAACTTGGAGGATCAACTTAATATCTTGAACAATAGAACAACTGCCCACCTACCAATTACAATGACAAACCTTTTATTTGGGCAAGAAACAAAAATATTACAAATGATGGTGTCATTGATGCCAAAGTTGTTATCAGTGCCCCTTGACAAAACACACTTGCACCACAACAAAATAAAAACCATCATCAAAACAACCATCATGTAAACACAACACATCAAGCAAACTATCAAGCAATCAATAACGTCAATGATCAAAGGGGACCACCCCAATGAAATAAGAATTTCGTCAAGAAAAAGTACACTACTCTTGGGGAACCACTCAAAGTCATCATGAAGAAATTGATAAATAAAAATCTCATCAAGATTCCCACGTATGAGAACTACCAAGAACTAGACGTTAAACCTCCCTGGTACAACGAAAATTAGCTCTACAAATTCCACAAAATTAAAGGGCACACCATGAATAGTTGCATGAGGTTAAAAAACATAGTCCAAGACCTCATCGATCAAAGAATCATAAATGTGGAGCAACCAATAGGAAACTAGAACCTTAAAATATACACGAATCCGATGCCTAACCATAACAATAAGGGGAACAATAACATTGATAAGGGGAAAGGCACCCTCACAAACATGAATCATGTGTATGAAATTGTCGTCACCTCCCTAGATGAATACTACATAGTAATCACTATCAAAGGAGCTCAAGCTAATTATGGAGTCACCACAAGAGGCAGAAAGGTTACTATTGCAGGATCATCTCAACCAAACAAAACTTTCATGTCCAATTCAAGATCCATTCCAAAAGTTATCATGTCAGAAACATTATCACTCCAAACCTCCTTACGTTCTCTCATCAGGACTTTCCCACCCAACCATCCCATAACCGTGCACTCCATTTAGAGGTCCTAGTACCGTAAAAGTAAAGTCAAGCGAGTCTTGGTGGATGGATGTGTAGGCTTGAATATTTGTTCCCTTAAGCTCATTAAGCAATTAATAATATCAGAGGATTCCATCGAAAAAGGAAAGGGTATTACAATCAGAGCATATGATGATCAGGAAAGAGTGTCCCAAAGCACAATCAAAATCCCTATTCAAGTAGGGCTAGCTATCATGGAAACCACCTATTAGGTCCTGGACCTCAACTTACCTTATAACATTCTCCTAGGACATCCATGGATCCACGCAATGCAAGCAGTAGCATCAACTTTCCATCAATGTGTCAAATTTACATAGGAAGGACAAGAGGTCACCATCATGGAGATCCTAAACCATTCTCCTATTGCAAGAACCTTGAGGAAAAATACTACAAAATATGTCAAGTACCTAAAAATGATGAAGGCTCATCAACACCATACATTGATCTAGCCACACTCGCTTCCACTTCTACGACAGAGACACCCACCACTTCCACCATTCCCACCATTTCTAATATCAAGCTCATCATCTAGGATAATGGTTGTGGAAACAACATGATTCCCAAAAATGATTTTGTGGTAGGAGAGTTACCACAATCTCCTAGATCACGAGGATGTCCACAAGCAAATGAAGACTCCACATTTCGAACATCTCCTAAAGACTATCCCAACTTCATAAGTTGGGGAGATCTCGACCGAGAAGTCATAGAGGAGGATCCATCTCATCTCCTATATCAAGATGATTGACCAACAACCAATCTATCAATGGATGACAGAAGCAAAGGTCTACAAATGATGCTCGCAATGGGCTATGATAGAAACTAGAATCTTGGAGAAAATGAAAATAGGCTTATAATACCTATCATTCTAGAGACACGAATGAGAAATATTGGCCTTAGATGTACCCCTCTGATTATAACCCTATGTGGATGAAGTCCTCTAGTTAGAAAGGTCAATAATCCTCCTCAACTATCTGCAGCCGAACTTCGCTTACCCGTATCTACAGGTTGAGTCGTAGATAACTTCACATTTGACATAACTGACATCTGTAGTAGTAGTGATGAAGAGGGTCCCATAACCAACCTACCTAGGCTCTTTGAGGATACCACTCTTCTCATGATTATCACCTTATCCTTTGAGTTAGACCATCAAAACCATGAAATCCATCTAGTTTACTCCCAACTCATCGATTATGACCAATGAGGACTGCAAGTTCTTGACACATTCAAAAATGATGAGGTGCTCTCAAAATTCATAGGACTACTAGATAACATCCCATTTGGGGATCACAAAGCAAGGTTTATCATTGGGCTGGACACACAAGCCTATTATGGAGAAACGATTGAATCCCTTAGTCACAAAAGTGAGAAACTAAGAATAATATCTAAGTCCTTGAGTGAAAACCACACTATTGCACTCTCTGACAAGAAAAAAGTAAAAACAAAGGATGCATTCAATGGTGAAAACCTCTGTGAGGTGCCTAAGGATGGGGGATTCAATCCTCCTTTCAGAGCATTTCATCAAGAAAAATCAACAGTCTTAGCAGAAAAGTGCAGTCTAGTTAATCTAGGAATAGAGGAGACCCCACACTTCACATTCTATGCAAAGTCATTACTATTAGAGGAACGAGAGCTCTTAGCATCCTTCTTGAGAGAAAGACAAGTTAAATTTGCATGGAGCTATGTAGACAAGCTAGGGCTTGATCCATAAATTGTAGTTCATCATCTAGTAGTATACTTTGAAGCAAAGCCCATTAGAAAAAAGCTCAGGAAAAAGCACCCTCAAATCGCCCTACTAGTCAAAATGTAACTAAAGAATCTATTGGATGCAGGATTCATTCAACCAATAGATTATCCAAAATGGGTGTCAAACTTGGTTCCCATCTCAAAACCTGATGGGGGCATCAAAATCTACATAGATTTCAGGGACTTGAACAAGGCATGTCCAAAAGATGATTTCCCGTTGCCCAACATTGACATGATTGTAGACATGATGGTGGGGCATGAAATTCTTTCATTGATGGATGGTTTCTCAGGATATAACTAGATAATGATTGCTAAAGAAGAACAACATAAAACACCCTTCACTTGTCCATGCGGGACTTATTACTGGAATATGATGCCATTCGGCTTGAAGAATTTAGGAGCAACATACCAAAGGGCCATGACCTTAATCTTCCATGACATGATCCATAAAACTATCAAGATTATGTCGATGACATACTAGCCAAATCCGAAAAGAGGAAGGATCACATAGCAACTTTGAGCACCATTTTCGACAGGCTAGAGGAATACAAAGTCCGCTTAAATCCAAAGAAGTGTGTCTTCAGCATACAATCAGGAAAGTTGCTAGGCTACATAGTGTCAATGAGAGGTATTGAGGTAGGTCCAACAAAAGTAAAAGAAATCCTTGAGATGGAGGCACCCAAAACATTGAAACAATTAAGAGGTCTCCAAGGTAGGCTTTAGTCCATCTGAAGATTCATAGCATAGCTGGCAGATAAATAGAATCCATACTCTCACCTACTTCACAAGGGAGTAGCATACAAGTGGGAAAACAAGTGTGAAGAATCCTTCAATAAGATCAAATAATATCTACTTACACCACCAGTACTCATGCCACCAATCCCAAGAAATCCATTAATTATCTATGTTTCAGCAACAACAACAGCCCTTGGAGCTCTTCTAACTCAACACGATGAAAATGGGACAAAAAGGGCCATCTACTATATCAATAGAACAATGGTTGGGCATGAGTTAAATTACTCATTCATCAAAAAATAATGTCTAGTAGTAGTGTTTGCTTCGCAAAAATTCACAGATTACATGTTGGCGCACAAAGTCAAACTCATTGCCAAAATTGATCCCCTCAAGTACTTACTATCAAAGGCAATGCTCACTGGAAGAATGGCTAAATGGGTCATGATACTATCAGAGTATGGCATTGAATATGTGGAGAAAAAACAAATTAAAGGCCAAGTCATCACAGATCAGCTTGCAAAAGCACCAATCTATTCATAGAATCCTCTCATCTTAGAGTTTCCAAACGAATCCATCTTCAATCTCAACATAGCTGACCAATGGAAACTTTACTTTGATGGCTCATACATGCAACATGGATCAGGAGTCGGTGTATTCTTTATCACCCCACAAGGGGATTGCATACGAAGGTCCTATAAATTGGAATTCCCCTACACCAACAACATAGCAGAATATGAGGCTTTAACCATAGGTCTCAAAATAGCAATGCAGTGGCACATCATGGCCCTTAAAGTATATGGAGACTCTCAGTTGATAATAAACCAAGTGAATGGTGAGTATCAGAATAAGGATGATAAGCTCACTCCATACAAGAAATTGGTGGAGATTCTCAAGGAGTCCTTTATTGATATCACATTTGAGCAGATACCTAGAGCCAAAAAGAGAGCAACAGACACCATGGCAATGATTGGATCCTTACTAGACATCCCTCATAATGCCCCAAAATATGAATTCTTTGTAGAGCAGCTTCTCATGCCCACATTCGAGGTACTAGATTCAAACTTTGTGTGCAAAATCGTTGGTCCCAGTGATCCCTAGTACCATGAAATTTATACCTACCTTTGAATAGGTGTCGCACTTGCCAACTTACCCTCAACCTTAAAATGAACCTTTTTTAAAAAGGCATCCCATTTCATCATCCTAGGAGATACCCTATATCGTAGGAGCATAGAAGGAACCTTATTATGTTGTTTAAATGTTGAGGAGGCATTGAACACTTTAACTAAAGTGCATAATGACATCTGTTGTTCACACTCAAGTGGAATGACCTTAGCCAAGAAACTACTAAGGATGGTATATTATTGGCCTACAATGGGAAGAGAGGCACATGACTATGTCAAAAGGTGTCTACAATGTCAGCAGCATGGGGACCTCATCCATGCTCCAACTAAAGAGCTTCATCCCATCATCACACCATGGTCATTTTCGTAGTGGGGACTCAATCTCATTGGAAAAATCACTCCCACTTCATCTAATGGCCACAAGTTCATCATAACTACCACTAAATACTTTACTAAATGGGTGAAAGCCATACCCATTACATATATAACTAGGAAGCAGTTATCAAAGTTCATCTTGAACTATTTCATTTGCCACTATGGTGTCCCACAAGCCATTATCTCAAATAATGGTACACCATTTAAGAATCAGGATGTCTGTAACTTGTGTGAAAAATTCAAAATCCAACATTGCTTCTCCACCCCATACTATCCCCAAGGCAATGGCCAAGCATAAGCCATGAATAAAACCATTTTAAAAATCCTTATGAAAATAGTCAATGACGTAGGTCATGATTGGCATTTGCAGCTCAATCTCGCCCTCTGGGCCTACCGAACCAGTATCCACACACCCATAGGTGCCACCCCCTTCTCCTTGGTCTATAGATCAGAAGCAGTACTCCCCATTGAGATCGAGCTCCCGTCACTAAGAATATCACTGCAAAACCTTATCATGGATGAAGAGTACCAAGTATCAAGATTGAATGAGCTAGAGCTATTGGATGAGTGCTGTATAGAAACTTCAAATCATTTGCAAGTCTATCAAAATAGACTCAAGAGGAGCTATACTAAGAAAATCAGAAGCAAAACATTCCAAGTTGGAGAACTAGTACTAAAGGAGAATTAGAAGAATGTAACAAATCCAAAAAGAAAAGGCAAATTTGAACCCAATTGGTTGGGACCCTAATCTTTCAAAGTATAGACCTAAAAAAAATTCAAAAAATTAGAAAATGTCCTAAAAAAATGGTTACCTTGGCGAAAACCTGGCAAATAGGCATCTTAGTGAAAATAAAAAAAATCAAAAAAGCAAAAAAAAAATCTAAAATAATTGAAAAATGATTAAAAATAGTAAAGAAAAAAATTGTCCTCTGGTGAAAACCACTTCGGTGGCACTTTAGACAGGTACCTTGGTGAAAACTTGGAAAAAAAGCACCTTGCGTAAATAAGCACTTCCCATCCACTAGGATCTTTACGGCTTGTTTTGCATCATCCATCCATTACGTTTCCATCATCCATCACATTCAAATCTCCATCCCTCACTCATCCACCCACATCTGCACCATAGCTTGGTCCTGTGTTCATATCATGATCCCTCCTAGTACTACTCGACCCATCCTCAAGGTCAGTTTGTCTTGCCTTTATCGAAGTAGTCTATTGCATCACACTGGGGGCATGTTCTCATCGGATTAGATTCATGTATATTCTTGAAGTCCTAAATCATCAGAAAATCCAAAAACATCAAACATCAAAAAATACAAAAACATCAAAACATCAAAAAATCACAAATACATTTAAATCATATCAAAATCCAAAAATAGGTCAAAAAGTCAATCAAAAAGTCAAAAATAAAGTCATCTTTTTGAACTACGGGTCTCTGAGCCTTGAATGTAGGCAAGGTTGATCTTTGATCATCCCCCGAGACACTTAGGTTAGTCCTTTAAGAGTCCGTCATAATAAATTGACATTTCATCATGTATATTGTCATATGTAAATTAGTCAAGTTGTCAGTCGAACTACGTGGTCTTTGTGTGTATAACGTAGGAAAGGATAATCTATTGATGAGCCCCCGAGGCCTCTAGGATAGGTCCATAGGTTACTCTCTTGGTCAAAATCTCAGAAAATCCCCAAAAAATTAAAAAATTGAAAATCAAAACATTTGAAAATCTCAAAAAATACCAAAAAATTGCCTCAAAACATTGCATAACTACAAAAACACCCAAATATTTGAAAAAATCCATCTGTCTCATCTCACTTACACCCGCAATAACATCACTCATAATAAACGATCGTCATTCTCAACCTTTGGTGAAACAATAAGAAAAAAGCAAGTTAAAAGTGAAAATTCAAAAATTTCAAGTCATAGGTCTAAGCTAGTACGTAAACAAGTCGGTCAACTTTGTGTCAATAGCCTATCATCCAATCAGTCCCATTTCAATCATCTGATAAAATCATGTCCTATGATGTATCCATCCTACAATGGGCATTATTTATCAGAAAGAGCACTTTGGATAAGCGAAATGATGTGCAACCATCCACTAACATGTCCTAGGATTTATCCTTCCTACAATGGGCATTATCTTTTAGAAATAGTTTTGGTTCTTATCCTTAAAAATACATTTCCTTTTGGTTAGCATATTGAAGAACATCAACTTGTTTGTTTACTTTATCTTGGTCTTTTTGACTTATCTCTTTGTGCTCATTCCAATAACCTCTCGATGATGTCCAAACAAATGGATTTAGAGAGATAGGAATGGGGCAATGATCATTATCTTTTGTCTATTGTGCTTGTACGACGTTCTTATAAAATAACCTTGGCGAATACTTGCTTTTTTAGATATGTATGGAGGGTGTTTTGGGCAACTTGTTGACTATTGCATTGATAGGTTATACCTTTCTGTGTTTTGGTCTGAGGTGTTTGAAACTTCTAAAGTGCATCCTAGCAAGGTTTTTGTATGTTAGGTGTGAACAAGAATGCTCCTATCTATTTGTCGAGTCAAAGCCCATCACACTAATTACAATGCCATCCTGGTCCTTTATATCTTGATGCATCGTGCTTTAGCATGTTATCAAACATAAGGTAAGTGACCCTTTTAAAATCCCAATTCTTGATAAGAAAATCATCCATTTCTCATAAAGTTGGCTTGTTGGATCCTTTTGTCATTACCTAATTTATTCTTCTCCGCACTAACATCACATCATGAATAGTTAATCATCATCACTAGTGCATCCATCCTGCATCCACAAACCATCAACATTCTGCACATCATCATAGTATAGATTTTCTAGTCTAAGCATCTCATAAAATCATACATTTGCATAAATCATCCAATGCATAATCATTTAGGCATCATCCATGTCATCCATTCAACATGCATTATATAATCATTTAAGTTGTTTAGGATAATATAGATTGGTTATTCTAAGCATGTTAAAACCATTACACTTGCATCATCATCATAACCATCTATATGTCCATCTTGAACCTATTTATTGTGAGATCGACTCTCAAATCGAATCTTTTAGCTTGATCTCTCAAGGGGGAAATGTACTAGTGTACCTCTTTCCGTTGGGGCATCCGAAAAAATCATAATTTTTTTGAATTTTGATTGTGACAAGTTTATTCTTTGAACCAACGTAGCAAGTACATTGCTTCAAAGAGGGGAAAAATGTAGACATACGAAATTTACATCATTCACATACATCCATTCATCAGGTAAATTAGGTTCATTTAAATCAATCCTCTAAGGATCATCCATTTAAATTGAATAAATTAACTTTATTTAATTTAATCCTTTCATTACCTCATTTAAATAAATCAATTTTAATCACATCCTAACATTCCATCTTTCATAAACCATCTCCTAAGTTCATCTCCTTCAAATTGATTAACCTTTTATCTCACATCCCCCTTTTAATTAAATATACCAAAATTTATTTAATTAAATCCCAAATGCATATTCCATCCCTTTTGATTTAAATAAATCAAAATATTTAAGTCAAATGGGTCAAAAATACTTAACATAATTTTAACTAATCTAATCCAATCACCCATCACATCCTCTAGCTTTTCCCACTTGCACCAATACAATATTTTAATTCATTTATTAAAATCACCATTTTCCCTCAACAAAGCATCTTTTGAGAATATTCCTCAAGTTTGAATTTGAAAGTAAGTTGACTTGTCCCTTCCAACATGGCAATAACTTCCCTCTTACATGTCCCCCACTTGGTATTAAAGTCACTTTTTCTCCCTCCAACAAGCCAAATTTGAAATTTGAAAAGGCCAACCAATCTCATTTATGGGAACATTGACCAAAACTTGCACATCCTCCAACCATTTACAAGGTGACAAGTGGTTTCATCTCATTGGCTAAAACATTATCCCACATTAGTCCCTTTTGAGCACTCTTAGCATTTGAGAATCTATAAATAGAAGCTTCATTCTTCAACAAATCATCCACAATCTTATGCAAAGTTACTCTCTTCAATTGAGAGCTAATTTTGTCCACTTCAATCCATCTTAAAGGCATCTATCATTGAGTTTAGCAAGGATTGGGAAAGGGTCACTTTGCACAAGTGACACCAATCCACTATGGAATAGGTACATGCAATGATTTTACATGTCTTTTAATCCTTGTTATTTGTTGCATTTCTTGAGCATTGACATGTTATTTCATAGGGGTATTTAGCAAATTTGTATGCACTAACCTTTGTCATGAAGTTTAATGGGTATGCAGATTTGAGAGATGCTCACACCATGTAGTGGTGATAGTTGCACATATATATATGCACAAACATATATATATGTACATATATATTTACACACACATATATATGAAACCCACAAAAAATTATAGTATAAAATCCTTGCAAAACAATACACACAAAACCCGAACGATAAATGAGACAAGATATTTGAAACAATCAACAGTACCTTATGGAAAATCAAGCAATATAGCTTGGTGTAGACCTCAAACCAAAAATCAAAGAATATCGCCAAGGGTTTCTTTGACATGCACTTTGTCCCACTTTCTTCAAACACACCTTTTCTCGTTAACTTTCCTACACAAAAATGGGAAAAATATTATCGTAGGTGACACTTGTCTTTTGCATTTGCAACTATCCACCCATTCAAAAAACACAAAATAAACTACACCCACCTTGGCAAAAGTTGCCCAAAGCTTAAACCAACTTTCACCCTCACATAAGCTTTTCCTCACCGCTCATGGCTCTCATATCAGGTATAGCAACAAAACGACACCAAAGAATGCCTTGTTGAAAATTTCCTAGTATATACATGTATATGTATATATATATATATATATGTGTGTGTGTGTGTGTGTATGTGGATTTTTGTATGTAAAGGGTGTGTGCAGGATCATGATGGGCCAAAAAGTGGCAATAGGAAAAAAATTATGTTTTTCATCAACCCAAAAACGTGAAAACACCGAGTTGACTTTTTTGTGGCTTGGGTGTTAGTACATTGCTCGAAAGAAATGCCCAAACCGAGATCTCCATATCAAATATCCGATTTGAGGCACACACACACACACACACACATATTTTAGGTTGTTAAAATCATTTGGCATTTGTACAGAGGTCGCGGGCGCACAGTGAGGACGATTTTCACATATCAGATATCTGATTTAGCTGATATTTGATTTGAAAGGTTAGTTTTTGGTTTTTTTTTCTTTAATCAAATTTTGAATTAGATTTGTATAATATCAGTTAGTTTTTATGAATTTTTTTTCAAAATAGGGTTTTTGATTCTTTTTTATGAAAAACTTGAGTTTAGAATGGATTTTGATTAAAAATGAATGTTTTTTATAGATTTTGATTAAAACATAGTGTTTTTTATATATTTTTATTAAAAATTAGAGAACCTTATAGATTTTTGTTAAAAAGTAGGGGTTTTTTTGGATTTTTTTTAAAAACTAGGGTATTTTTACAATATTTTCATTTATATTGTCTAATTTTAATTAGATTAATTAGTTTTTAACTTTAATCAGACATTATGGCTACTAAGAATGAAAATGCACAAATTCCAAATGATCCACCAGCTGAGAATGAAAATGCACAAATTCCAAATGCTCCACCACCCCCACAACCATCAATTGAAGAGTTGATTGGTGAAAGATTGTAGCAATTGAGGGCCATTTCTGAAGTTTATACGAGAATCCCTCGATTATCCAAGATGTCAAACACATTGAAGGAAATAATTCAAAAATAAAGAAACCCTCTCCACCCAACATAATTCCTTTCATTCGTGGCGAGAAGACATGAGTAACTATTATGCATGTGGATTGTATTATGATGATGTGAAAGATCTTGGAATAACCAAGGCCCAAATAGCCTCTTTATTTGTTAACCCCTGCACCGGTTTTCCAATTAATGTTAATAAACAAAAATTTCTATAAAATGGTGCATGCATAGGGACATTGTAGATAACTTTTGAGATCGTTGGAGTATGGTTTTTGATAAACCACCAAACAACAATTGTGATATACCATTTTACTTTATTAAAAAATTATATGTTGAGTTTGTGTTAGGGCATCATGTCAATTACTTTGACATTAAACCCTTCTAGGGTGTTGGTGGAGGTATGCCCCAGGATAGACCAGGGGTTCAACTTAGAGTAGTCTTGTGCTCATATGTTTCATCACCTCCCCTTCCTCTCCCACCTCCAATTTATCATCCAGATATTATGCAAGATGTCGCCACACAAACTATCTAGGCTATTCACTCTTTGAGTGGTGTTTTGGTTTTGCATGCTTCTAAAATAGCTCAAGCACATTCTAGTGATGTTGGTGATGGCTCGAGTGCTACAACGTCATCCTCATTAGGTCCAAATATTTGTGTGCCACATAGTTTATGTTCCACTAGATATGCTTAGGTCCTCTTGTACAACCTGCTAAGCATCCCTTGGACACTTCTGATTATGAACTCTATGATGTGGACATTATAGATCAGACGTAGGAGAGTGGAGTGCACCCTACAGATTCCTCTCTTGCTAGAGAGGGGGACATTGGAATAGTGGCATAGGTAAGATTTAAGTTGTAAATTCATAACTTGCATTTGTTTTTAAATGAATATTAATAAGAGATAGTATAGAGTACTAATATTTATTTACATGGTCTATTTAACATTTGATGTTTGAGGAGGAGCTCGCACAGGTGGCTGATAGAACCCTTAGGGCCATTTAATTTGGCCTTGACACACATTGAGTATATATTTTCACACTCACTCATTTACATTTTTTATTATATACTTTCTTGTCATTTGAATTTTCATTAATGAAATTATATAATAACTTATATGTTTATCTTATTTTCCTCTTGTAGGAAATACCTAGTACGAGTGAGGTGCAACCTTTTCCAGACTATGAAAGTGCAATGTTAGATAAGGGGAAGGTAATTGAACTCAAATTCAATTGAATTAATATTTTTAATATCTTAGATTGATTATACATACATTGACATAGATTGGTAGTTTCATATGTACTTGTCATTTTTATGTACAAGCAGTTATAAGCTATATGTCATTCTTGAAAATTGCCACAACACCTGAAGGAGTAGGTATTGGAACACTTGAAGGAGTAGGTATTGGAACACCTCAAGGAGTAGGTGTTGAAACACCTCAAGCAGGATTTGTCAAAACACCTAAAGGAGATAAAGAAAAAGATCAACCTAAAGAGGTATGTGTTTATTTTATTTTGTGTTTGGTATTTATATGTTTCTATTATTGACAATTGTATGCTAACTTGGATCAATTTTATGTTTTTGTTCACATATATAGATTGACATTACAAAAGTTGGTTTGGTTGGTTCTTTGAGAGGGGAATATTATAGGACTCTTGACCCTTTGAAGAGACAGATCTATTTTAGGTAATCAATATTTCAATTTTAGAGTTCAATTATAATTCAATGTATATTGATTTTGATGTTAATTATTTGATTTTAATTCATATAGTATAACTAATCTTAATTGTGGTTTGAATTTTTCTTGTGTAGCTACCTTTAGAGCCAACAAGTGCTTCAAAGAGGCTCCATTTTGATGATCCACCAGTAGTTTGGGATGAGATAGAAATTTTGGCATGCAAATTTTGAATAGACATCGAGATGGCATATGCCACATTTTGTAAAACTTTGTTTGAGTTGGTGTTGATGCCATTTTTGTATATGGAGATACACTCAATATTATTTTTTAATTTGATATTTAGAAGTTGACAACTGAAATTTAATTTCTTCCTCATGTGCATGATTAAACTCTTTGAAAATTTAATCAAGTGAGCAATTGTTAAATATCAATGTACAATAGCATAAGAAATAATGGTTGTATTATGTAGTTTATATTCATATCTTTGATTACATTGCATTGGACATCTTTCAAACTCAAAGAATTACTTTGCATTGCATAACTAACAACTAGATGTTGATAGATGAAAAAATTTCAATTACAATATAGTTTTTACAAAGTCAACCTAAGTAGTTATGCAATTAATTCACATTACATAACTAATAACTAGGTTCAGCTATCAATTACATTTTCTTGTCATTGAATTTTATGAGACAACATTTTTTTGAGGCATTTTTTCAAATATTTCACTACCTTGTATATGCTACCACATTTTTCATACATGTGTACCAAAGATTTTTATCTTGAACAGTTCATTGGCTTGTTGTTATGGCTAAAAGCCTAAAACAAGTGCTTTCAAACAAGCAATGGATTGATGCAGAGTGGGGGTGAAAACATATGTGAAAACTACCCTTGACTCATTTGAACCAAATTTGAGAACCAATAACATACCCCTATCGTAGGCTAGTGAATTAGCCCTCTTTCACAAAGTGAGTGCCCTTTAAACACTTGATCTTCACAAGAACACCCCAAAAAATCTTAAGTTGTGTCATAAAACAATAAATTCTAAGATTACTTTGCACCTATGGGTCCTTTAGCAGGCTATCCCATGAAACCATCCATTTACCATGCAAATGCATAGGGTTTATTGAAATTATCACTTGTACAACTCCCCTAACCATTCCACCGACTCAAAAACCTCTATTATGACCCCAATATGCTTAAACATTAAAGAGATTCCACCACTCTCATTGATTTTAACAAACCCTAGGCTAAAAGCTCCATTTTCATGCAATTTAAGTAATGATTTGCTTAGGACAACAACTCAAAGAATCACAAATCATTTCCCCTTTCTTAAATGGAATTGCACACATTCAAATCATATTGTACATAGTCTCTCCACTGAGCCACATGAAAGGTACAGTAGGTGGAGCGCTTCAATAATTAATAATTTACTCAAAATGCAAAATTTGGGTTCACTACCCACCTTGAGAAAACTGACACAAAACTCACAAAAAATGAAAAGAAAGCACTCAAACCAACTTTAAAGGGGTAGTAGGCCTACTGCCCCCTCATTCCACATGCTATACAGTCATTTACTTGTTATATAGGGGTCGAACAATGGAGAAAACATAGTTTTTTTCTGTAGAAACCACAATTTTTGCAAAGTAACTCAATATGATCTTATTGATTCTTCAAAAAAACATGCATGATAAATATTCATCATTGAAACTTGAATTGTGGTAGCTTGATATACGAATTCTATTGATGCCAAGGTTCAATTTGTATGATTTTGAAAAAAGAAGCCAACTGAGTAGAGTTATCAACATTCTTCAGAAATCATAAGAATTTATTTAGTACACTAGCCATTTTGATGTCTTCTTGCAATCTCAAATGCTAAATATGTGAAGAAGTTAACTCTATTTCCCACTAGTTTCCATTAAAAAGAAAGAAACAAGCTATGGTCTCATGGCTTTTTTTCACATGAAAATCAACGTTGAAGTTTTGTTGGAGGTTGAAAACTACTTGTAAGTGCATAAATAAATCTTGTTCTACAACTCATATGACCTAACCGGCTGTTCCATCATGTTCAAATGGTTACATTTAGGTTAGGTATGGTCACCTTTCACACCCAAATAGGCCGAAGTAGTTTGGGCTACGTTCAATCGGCGAAATCCCTTAAGAGTCCAAAGTGCAAAAGGGAATCAATCTTTGACGAACTATTTCTTGGAAACTATGATGCCTACAAATTTTTTTTTGAGGCTACGAGATCATGTTGGGCCCCTCTACAATAACCTCTCTTAGTTTTTGCTATCTCAGAGGCATTTTCCCGTGGTGGCAAGTTTTCAATTGAGGGAAAAGTTAGATGCAAGCAGTGTAAAGTTGCAAAGTGGTTCAAATTTCATTCAACAACTTGTACGGCCAAACAGACTATTCCAACACATATGTATGGGTACGTTTACGCTAGGGATGGTCCTCTTTTGTACCCAAATATGCTGAATCACTCTGAGCTACATTGGACCAACAATTTCCCTTAAGAGTAAAAAGTGCTAAAAGTAAGTAATCTTTGAAGGGCTATTTCTTAGAAACTGTGACATTTACAAACTCTCTACTTAAGGCTATGGGATTGCGTTTGTCCTAGCTACAATAACCTCTTTTTTTTTTGCTATCTTGGAGGTGTTTTCTTGTGGTGGTAAGTTTTTAGTTGAGGGAAATGTTATCAGGTGCAAGCAGTGTAAAATTGCAAAGTGGTGCAACTTTCATTCAACAACTCTTACGACCAAAAAAATTGTTCCAACACATCCATATGGGTACATTTATGCTAGAGATGGTCCTTTTTTGCACCTAAATACGCCGAATCACTCCAAGCTACATTGGACCAATGATTTCCCTTAAGAGTCCAAAGTGCTAAAGACAACGATATTTGAAGGGCTATTTCTGAGAAAATGTGATGTTTATAAATACTCTGTTTGAGGCTATAGGATCATGTTTGGCCCATCTACAATAACCTCTCTTATTTTTTGCTATATCAAAATATTTTTTTTGTGGTGGCAAGTTTTCAGTTGAGGGAAAAGTTGTTAGATGCAAGCAGTGTAAAGTTGCAAAATGATGCAACTTTCATTCAACAACTTGTATGACTAAACAGACTGTTCCAACACGTCTGGATGGGTACATTTATGCTAGGGATGGTCCTCTTTTGCACCCAAATATGTCGGATCACTTTGAGATACATTGGATCGACGATTTCCCTTAAGAGCCCAAAGTGCTAAAAGGTGGCAATCTTTGAAGGGCTATTTCTCAAAAACCATGATATTTATAGACTCTTCATTTGAGGCTATTGGATTGTGTTTGGACCATATACAATAACCTCTCTCCATTTTTGCTATCTCGGAGGCATTTTCCCATGGTGGAAAGTTTTTAGTTGAGGGAAAAGTTGTCAGATGCAAGCAATGTAAAGTTGCAAAGTGGTGCAACTTTCATTTAGAAACTCATATGACCAAACAGACTATTCCAACATGTCTAGATGGGTATTTTTACGCTATGGATGGTCCTCTTTTGCACCCAAATACACTGAATCACTCCAAGCTACATTGGATCGATGATTTCCCTTAAGAGTAGAAAGTGCTAAAAGACAACAATCTTTTAAGGGATATTTCTCAAAAACTATGACATTTACAAAATCTTTGTTTGAGGGTATGGGATCATGTTTGACCCATGTATAATAACCTCTCTTAGTTTTTGATATCTTATAGGTTTTTTCCCATGGTGGCAAGTTTTCAGTTGAGGAAAAAGTTGTCAGATGCAAGTAGTGTAAAGTTGCAAAGTGATGCAACTTCCATTCAACAACTTGCACAACCAAATGGAATGTTCCAACATGTTTGGATGGGTATTTTTATG